>CP135556.1:4825725-4842725 GCA_032402905.1 Khaya senegalensis | reverse complement strand
GAGGGAGAATATATATATATATATACACACACACATACATACATACATACATGTATGTCCATATTTTTAAAAGAAATATATTAAAGGATTCACAATTATAATAAGTTAATGTTCAATCAAGTCATTAGTAAATTGCCCCAGAAATTTCTTGTCTGGCTAAAAGTGCTGGGTGTCGAACATAGAACTGGATCCCCTGATCCCTGATGACCGTGATTCCTACATGCTAATAATTTAAAATTAAGAACCTCATGAAAGTAGCTTGAATAAGTGATGCTAATGGCTGGTATTATTCTATGCAATCATTAAATTTATAAAAACTTAGAAATAGAAAATAGTGAAAATTTATTTTAACTTGACAATATTGTTGCATTAATGTGATGGTGACATAATTTGTCCATTTATTGAATCAATTGTAATACATTTCAATGCTAGTCTCGAACGGTCAATACAGATGATTGGTTGAGCCCTAAAATCAGAATTTTTGAATTATACATTATTATTTATTTTTTGACCTAATATTATATTTGATATAAAAAAATATTTTAAAAATACATATGGTTAAATGAGTTTCTTAAAATTAGGGTTTCTAAATTATGTCATATTATTTATTTTTTAACTCAATATTAAATTCAATGATAGTAATGTTTTAAGAATTCACTTAAAATTTTTAAAAACTCGAGACTACTACTAACACAATCATTCTAAATTTTTTCACTCCTGAGCAAAAGTTACTTATGGAGTCGTTTTAGGGTGAACAAACAGTTATCATGAGAATCCAACCATGGCAGAGTTTCTATTAGATAATGTTTCATTTTTATATACTCTTCTTGAGACCTTCTCTACAGTCGTAATATATTGCTATTTCCCATTTGTTAAAAGAACTCTTTATTCTTCAAGCTCCGGCCGTCGTGGGAGAGAGGACACAAATTCATGCGTACTAGGTGCAGCGAAAACTTATGACAACATGACGATTGCACCAAATAACCTTGATAGAGTCAATTTGGATTCTTGCCATGATGCTGGTTAACCTTCTGTCTCTTGTATGTTTTAGAAACAATTTTTACTAAAGGCAGTAGTAGGAAAAATGAAGTTTGTAAGCATAATTAATATTAGCTTGTTTGTAAGACTGCTTTTAAAAGAGTTTATTGAACTTAACATCTTTGGATTATAGTTATTATCTATCCACAATCAAATAGCCCAATCAATAATATACACATTGGCTGAGGGGTTTAATAAAAGAAACAATGTGTTTCCAAAATAATTGTTTAGTGAATGAAAAGAGATATGGCAATAAACCTAATTTTTTTTTATTGACATCTCAAACAAGAAAAAAAGAATCCGACCTAAATAAGAAAATAAAGACATTCATAACTTCCTAATTAATATAACTCTAAATAAAAATAAATGAATTTGTTAGATAAGTTATGTTTTCTTTTAGTGGCATGCAATGTTTCTTCATCAATTTATTAGATTCATGTCCACATGAAAACCAACATTATGTTTTGATATTATATCATAGAATTAGAATTCTCTCTTAGTCTTCTTTATTATTATCTTTTAAATAGATATTAGCACATGATACAATTAATAATATATAATTTATATTATATCTTAATTATATTTATAAATTAATTCATATTTTACGATATAAATTAAAAATGAATATAAAAAAATCAAGAGAGAATACTAAAAGAGCCAAATACTTCAAAATCAATACTTAACTATAATAATAATAATTAATAGTATTTAGAAAGACATAATTACTTAAAATTACAGAAATTGTAATGCTAATAAAGTGTCACATTGCTAATTTAAACTGTTTTAATTCCTTCATAAAGAATGAAATAATTGATTAAAAAAAAGGTTTTACATTTTAATGATTCGTAAAGTTAATTAATTCTAGCTTTTGTAATTTAATTCAGTTTTGTAATTAAAATATATATAATTGTTCAAAGCAACCAAAAGTGTTTAATCATTAAATTTTATGTGTATTACAACTTATAAGTTAAATAAAAAAACGAAATTATAAGTTAAAAACGTTATAAGTACTGTCAGTAGCGAAAGCAACAACTCAACTTCATGCATACTACGTGCAGCAAACACCAATGACAACATGATCGTACCGCGAACTATGATAAAGGCGACTTCGATAGGTTGGATCTTGATGCTTGCCATGAAACCAACAAACCTTCTCTCTTGTATATTTTAGATAGATTTTTTCTTGGAATTGTTGTAAACATATTTATTTACAATGTGTGAAACGCTGACCTTTCTAAGCTTTTCAAACGCACATTTGATTTATATGGTAAAACTATTTATCACACCTCTAATTAAACTTATCAAACCATATATATATATACACACACACATACATACATACATACATACATACATGTATGTACATATTTTTAAAAGAAATATATTAAAGGATTCACAATTATAATAAGTTAATGTTCAATCAAGTCATTAGTAAATTGCCCTAGAAATTTCTTGTCTGGCTAAAAGTAATGGGTGTCGAACATAGAACTGGATCCCCTGATCCTTGATGGCAGTGATTTCTACATGCTAATAATTTAAAATTAAGAACCTCATGAAAGTAGCTTGAATAAGAGTTGCCAATGGCTGTTATTATCCTATGCAATCATTAAATTTATAAAAAGCATAGAAATAAAAAATAATGAAAACTTATTTTAACTTGACAATATTGTTGCATTAATGTGATGGTGACATAGTTGGTCCATTTATTGAATCAACTGCAATACATTTCAGTGTTGGTTTTGAACAATTAATAGAGACGGTTGGTTGAGCCATAAAATTAGAATTCTTAAATTATGCATTATTATTTATTTTTTAATCTAATATTATATTTAATATAAAAAATACTTTAAAAACACATATAGTTGGATGAATTTTTCAAATTAAGATCTCTAAATATGTCATATTATTTATTTTTTAATTCAATATTAAATTTAATGATAATCATAGTTTAAAAACTCGCTTAGAATCTCTGAAAACTCAAGACTACTACTAACACAATCATTCTAAATTTATTCATTCTTAAGCCAAAGTTTTTGATGGAGTAGTTTTAGGGTGAACAAACAGTTACCACTAGAATCCAATCATGGCAGAGTTTCTATTAGATAATGTTTCATTTTTATATAATCTTCTTGAGACCTTATCTACAGTCGTGATACATCGCCATTTCACATTTGTTAAAAGAACTCTTTAGTCTTCAAGCTCCGGCCGTGGTGGAAGTGAGAACACAAATTCATGCGTACCAGGTGCAGCGAAAACTGATGACAACTTGACGATTGCACAAAATAACCTTGATAGAGTCGATTTGGATGCTTGCCATGTTGCTGGTTAACCTTCTGTCTCTTGTATGTTTTACAAACAATTTTTACTGTAAGCAGTAATGGGAAAAATGAAGTTTGTAAGCATAAATAATTTTAATTTGTTTTGTAAGACTGCTTTTACAAGAAGTTTATTGAACTTAACATCTTTGAATTAAGTCATTATTCAGCCACAATCAAATAGCCCAATCGATAATATACACATTAGCTAAGGGGTTTAATAAAAGAAACACTAAGTTTCCAAAATAATTGTTTTAGTGAATGAAAAAGAGATATGACAATAAACCTTTTTTTTTAATGATATCTCAAACAAGGAAAAAAGAATCCGACCTAAATAAGAAAATATAGACATTAATAACTTCCTCAATAACTCTAAATAAAAATAAAGTTGACTAATCCATAAAACTTCCTGAAATAATTGTAAATGAATTTGTTAAATGGTACATTGTTGTAATACAAATGTTAAACAATCCTTGGCAATTAGTTCTAAAGATATGGCTCAAATCAAAGTTTTCTCACTGGTTCTTGTTGCATTCCTCTTGCTAAGCATCAACATGTTTGATTTATTCATTCTTATTTTTCATTTCCTTCAATTCAAAATGTATATATACCTTGTATTTTTACTTTTATTTAAACATATTTTTTTTGTTTTATTTCTTAATTGTGTTCAGATTGCTATGAAGTGAATGCTTCAATATGCTGTAGAAACCATCCTGGTAAGGATGATGCTCCTAAAAGTGGTAAATGTTGGAAATACTGTATCACCCAATGCAAAGCACTCTGCAAAAAAGTTGGTAGTAGTCATCCTTGTCATTGTATGTGCTGATAAATTAATCCCATTTCTTTGATTTATCTATTTTATAAAAAACTTATGATATAATATCAATAGAAGTTTCCTTCAAATGGGAATTGGATTGAGAATATCATTCAATCTTGGGTATTTCTTATTGCAAATTACCTATATCATCCTAATTGAGAATGCCTTTTCATACATACAAAATTAAAAAAAAAAAGAATATTCCCATGTGTCAATACATGTGTTTGTTGAAGATAAACCACAAACTCCTTTGCATTGATCCAAATCAAAATTTTCCAGTATACAAAGACTAACAATATACAGTAGTGACTATTGATTATTCTTAATTGTTTTTAAAAAGTTGTGACCTAAATTTTTATCCTCCCCGGCAATATATGTAACACCCCATTTTTCTTTAATATATGTTATATTTTTATATATAGATAATAAGTTATGTTTTTTTTTGGGATATATATATTATATAAGAAATAAATTAATATTTTAGAAATAAATTATAAATTTGAGATCTAATAAATGAAAAAAGTCAAATTAGAGACTAAATTGTTAAATTATTCTAGTATAAATAGAATGGTTTATTTGTATTTAGGATTTTAATGTATTTAGGAGAAAGAAATAGGATAAGAATAAGAGGTAAGAAATAGGAAAAAAGTAAAGGAGAAATAGTAAGTTTTTTTTTTTTCTTATTTTATATCAGTTTTTAAATTAATGATTTGTTATTAGTAATAAGTAATTTTGTTATTAAGTTTTATAGAATATGATAATTTAAAATTAAAAATCATATTGTGGTGTTAGGGTTAAATTTTTATGATTGTGAAATTAAAAAATTTTTATTTATGGAAAGATAGTTAGAAAAAAATAAATTTTTTGCAGAGATAATATTATGATAGTGACTCAATTTGTAAATTTTATAAAAGTATACATTTTGGATTTGTAAAAAATATTTTTAAATAAATAAATTAGACATTTTTATGATTATTATGAATTTTGTTTGATCAAAAATTATTATGTTTTTAATTTTTAATGATTTTTTGAATTGACATTAAGATGCAGAAAATTGCTCGTTTTTTGAAAAAAACTGAATGACGAAATTATTTAAGTTAACCAAAACATTTTAAAAAATTATAAAATTTCTTATACTGATTTCTCATTGTGTCTAGTTTATCATATTAAAATTTTAGGACAAAATTCTATATTTATGATTTGTTACGAAATTTTGTATAAAAATAGCTCACTACCGATTTCTATTTGGTAGAATTTGATGTTTTGAAAATAAAATTTATTTCAAATAATTAAAGTACGAATTTAGACTCAAAAATTTTAATAACTTACTTTCTATATATCTTTATTATCTCTGCAAAATTTTATGATATTTGAAAATGTATTGTATTTTTCTAAAAATTAATGATTAGGGGTTACTCAGTATATGGTATAATGCTATCAGGATAAGTGATTAAGTTTAGATAATAAAAATATTTAATTTTATGAGAAATTTGAGATCTAATGAGATTATATGTGCTTTGTGATAATGTATAGAAGTTTCATAAATACCAATTTTTGATTATAGGTTGAAAGACTTAAACTAACTTTTATTGTGATCATCGAAAGATAAGTATATTAGATTTTCTAAAAGAGAATCATAATAAATGTATGTATATGTTTGAATATATTTTCAAGAATATTTTTCAGTTATAAATTCTTATAAAAGTATTATTTTGACATTGTTATATATTTATGTAATTGTTTATAAGTATATATATTATTATGATTGTAATTATTTATGATCGTATTATTGTGATTACTTATATGTCATATGCATTGGCATTTAAACATGGATATGTGCATTGTATTTAAAGCAATAAAAAAGTGTTTTATAATAAAGTACTCGTGAAAATTAAGTTTTGTGTACTAGGACATTGAATTTTCATTACTTTCTTGGTTGACAATTATAAGTTATATGTAATTTTTATTGTTTAGTGTGACCATTCCTTCGGGTTTGATATTATTGTTATTGTTCATTGTTCCGTATGATATGGGAGAGATTGTAAGGGTACTATTGGGTATAGTGATTTTTATATTCATGTGAGGAAATATTTATGCATGTGGGAGGACTCATCGATGATCAGGGTGAGGCCGTGGCTCTTACCTTTGAGCATGTGTATTTATTTTTTTTTAAGAAATTATGTCTTACTTACGCTTACCCCATATATGGTATGTCATCAAGATGTGACATCAGCTCATTCAGTATTAAGTGATATGTGAAGTCCTACTAAGAAGTAATTGAAGGGAGATAGTCTTAAAAAATTTTGAAAAAATATTACATAGTATTTAAGTGTTACGAAATTTTTGAAACGAGTATGATTTTATTCTATACCATATCATATGCATGCATTGTATATAAGTGCATTGTATATAGGTATGTATCTATTTTATGTATATGAAAAACTAGTATACTTACTGATTTTAAAACTCACTATAATTTATTATGATTCTAGATGATTAAAGGATTTGCTCTTACAAAATAGATTTGGCCGAACTTCTACTATTACTTGGTTCATTAAGTATTAGGACTTTTGAGAATTTGCTTTTATTTTTATTATTTAATTTTAGGATTTATTTTAGAGACTAGTGATTATTCATAATTAAAAATATTTGACTAATTAATTTATTTATAAATTTTTTATAAGTTATATAAAATTTCTCATGGTCATATGAATTTTGTGAATATTTTAGTAATATTCAACCCTTTAAAATTTGGGGGCATTACAATATATTTCTTTCAATGATGGATACTTGAATTTTATGGTCTTATTCATATTGTTAATTTAACAAAAGTTTTATCTACAGTAAATAATTTCAATTTTTAGCAAGTAACATGCATTTGTCAAGTAGTAAAAAATTTATTTAAAATTTCACACTGTTTGAGAGTGAATTTGAATTTATGTTTATAAGTACTCTATTTCCTTAACAATGTTTTAGATTTAGGGTTTCACTCTTGAGTGATATGTGTGTGTATGTATACAAAATATTAAAAATAAAAAAAAGGGTTGAACCTAAATGATTGATTTTGTAGTGGTATGCCAATTTTCAAACTTATTGGCATAGGTTAATGTATATAATTAGTAATATGCATTTATTAAATATATGCCTCAAGTAAGGGTGTAATTAGAAAATTTATTTAGAGGACTACTCGCTAATATTAAAATATATAGTTTGAGTAAAATTAATAATTAACCATTTAATTCATTTAGAAATATTTAATAATGTATCAAAAAATTAAGCACATGAAGCACAAAGAAAAGTGGGGGACAAAAGGCATAATGATTATACTAAATAAGAGAAAGGCAATCACTTAATTATTCATCTTCGTTCTCAAAGCTAACCAAAGTAAATTCAAGTCTTAACATGAAATTAACTAATAACTAAACAAGAAAACAAAGCCCAAAAAAAAAAAAAAAAAAAAGAAATCTAAACTGCCTAGTGAGAAGCTTTACCATTTCCTTCGGCTTCAGCTCTTGATGGATTGGACTGACCAATCGACTCCATCTCTACCTCACCAAGAACAAAATTATTGCATTCTTTTGTTTCATTGTGTTCTGTCTTTGAATCATTCATCTTCTTTTCAGAGTCTTCATCTGTTTCCTCACGATATCTTTTCTTCTATCATATGACTTAGAACGAACCAGAGAATCAAAAGAACCAAAAGTTGATCATTTTGTAAACAACAGATATCTAACTGAGCCAAAAAATTTACCAAGAATTAATGAATTTTTAGAGTGACAAAGTAGAGTACATTAAATAGACTACTCTAGTGAGTTTAGTATTTTAGTTGTATTTAATGAAGTGTTATATTTCATTCAAGTGTTATCTACAAAACACAAAGCACAAAAATGCACTCATTTTCTACAACAACTCTTAAACAACATCAGTAATGGCCCAAGCAACTAAAAATCCTGAAATTCATTGTAGAATTTACATTGACCAAGTGATCAGTAGATAGGTTGATATATTTTTGGACGAGTGCTATAGGTATATTCTAGCAACTAGGTTTTGCCTGCCTTCAAATTCTAGGAACGTCGAGATATTATTTGCCTGCCTTAGCAAATTTTAGGAATGTGTTAAAAATCAAAAAGAATTTGTTGTGAAGGCTGTTAAAGCTTTTCTTATTATCATCTATTTATAGAGAATTTACAATATATTTACATGCAGAGAAAAGGATAATATCAATTCAAAATAATTTGAATAAACCAATAATATTTCTTTGTTAAGCATGAGTAGCCTTAGAATATAGGAATGAGATGTTGTTGCTAAAATTTCCTCAACTAAAGTATTTGAATTCGTTAACAAAGTTGTTGCTGCCAAAAGTGCTAGAGTGTGTTGACTTTGTCAATACCCCACCTCAAGTTGGAGTGGAAGTTGAAATATCAAGACACCTAACTTGCATAATAAACACCAATAGGTATCACCTCCAAGTAGTTTGGTAAATATGTCTACTAATTGATTGCCATAATGGATGTAAGAAGGAGTAATTAGACCATTTTGGATCTTCTCACAAATAAAATGACAATCAATTTCAATGTGCTTAGTACATTAATGAAAAACAGGAGTATTAGCAATATGAATAGGGGCTTGGCTATCACAATGAGCTAAAATTGATTGGGAATGAGAAAAACCAAGCTCTGAAAAAAGAGATTTTAGCCACTACAATTCAGAAGTGAGTGCTATAAGAGAATGGTGTTCAGCTTCTGTAAAAGAATGAGAAATGACTGATTGTTTCTTAGTTTTCCAAGATATAGGACTAAAATCTAACATAATGAAATATCCAGTAGTAGAGCGACGAGTAGTAAGACAATTAGCCCAGTTGGAGTCGGTGTAGCTAACTATATCAAGGGAACTAGAAGTAGAAAAAGATAAACTTGTACCAATAGATCCTTTAAGATAACAAAGAACTCAATTGGTAGCATCAAGACGAGAAGAACGTGGAGATTACATGAATTGACTAAGGGTGTTGATAGCATACTAAATATCAGGTCAGGTGATAATTAAATAAAGAATATGCCAATGAGATGACAATAAATTTTTGGATTAGGAAGAAGAATGCCATCCATTGAACATAGACAACGATTTGGTTCCATAGGAAAAACGGATGGTCGTCAACCCCTCATACCGCAATTAGATAATATTTCAAAAATGCATTTTTTTGACAAAAAAGTATCCCTTATTTAGAGTAAGACACATTAATGCTTAGAAAATACTAAACTTTGCCAAGATCTTTTAACGAGAAAGATTGAGCAAGAAAGTGTTTAGATCAAAGATAGCAGTATCATTGTTGCCAATGACGATAATATCATTGACATAAACAAGAACAAAAACAAAAACAAAAATTTTACCATGAATAGAAATAAATAGACTATAATTTTAAATACATTGAATGAAATCATGCTAAATGAGAGTGGTGAAAAATTTTAAGAACTATTAATTAAAAGCTTGTTTAAGATTATAAAAAAACACTTATTTAATTTACATACACAAGTCTCCCCCTTGCGAGAAAATCTTAATGGAAGTATTATATAAACTTCTTCTGCAAGATCATCATGAAGAAAAGTATTGTTGACATCAAGTTGATGTAAAGACCAATTTTTAATGACAACAATAGAAAAAAGAAGATGAACAGTGACTAATTTAGCCACGGGTGCAAAAGTATCATGATAATCAACTAAACAAACTTTATATATATCAATAGTACTATCAGGGCAATATTTTATTTCAGTCATTCAGTTAAGAGTCAGCGCCAGTTTTACCTGTAGGTAACACTTCATTTGAAAATGTCAGCAGATCCAAGCAGTCGACAATTAAAACGTCGTTCTCTACGCTATATAACAAATGGGACCGTCTCTTGTGTACATAGACAGCAAACGACAAGAGGTAAAGTTGAAGATTTGTAAAAAGGAAAACCATTGGTTTAAATAGACAGAATGTCAAGCACCAAACTCTTTATCGTTGTAATTGAAATAACTAACTAAATTGAAAGACCTCGTTTTGGCACCAACTCATTTCTGCACAATTCCAAATAACCATGAACTGGCTAGCAATTCCTTCCACAAAATTAACCAGAGGCATATACATGATGCCTCCTAGTCACAAAATTTGAATCCACTTGTAAAATGGCAAAAACATGACCAAAAACTAGAATTTCAATTAAACTGTGCAGAAATTAATGAATTCTTCAATATCACACCTCAATATCAAAAGAACCCGTTATCAATACAAAGCCATGTTTTTTTTTTATCGTCATATATGCTAGAATCTCACGACGAGATTTATCAGAAAATGTTCCATTTCCATATATGCTCACTGATCCACAATTCTTTTAAAACGTTTTAAGTACTGTCGGTAGCGAAAGCGACGACGCAACTTCATGCATACTACGTGCAGCAAACACCAATGACACATGATCGTACCGCAAACCATGATAAAGGCGACTTCCATAGATTGGATCTTGATGCTTGCCATGAAACCAACAAACCTTCTCTCTTGTATATTTTTGACAAATTTTTTCTTGGAATTGTTGTAAACATATTTATTTATAATGCGTGAAAAGACGACCTTTGTAAGCTTTTCAAACGCATGCTTGATTTATATGGTAAAACTGTTTATTACACCTCTAATTAAACTTATCGAACTTCTCTTTGGATTAAGTCATTATCAATTAAAGAATGATTAACGCAATCCATTAAAAAGTGCTGAGGATTAAAAAATAACCCAAGTGAATTGATACTTCTGTTTTATGTCATTGACATATATTAGATGGAAGTACTACACCTTATTTATAAGTTTCTATTATACCAAGAGAATTTCCCATCACAAGCATGTTACTCGCCCAATAAGACAATAAAATTCAATTTATTCACCTTCGAAAGAAATAATTTGGCCAAAATTTAATTGCTAAGCAACTGGTTTTTATGAAACAATTAAGAGTAATCGATAGTTATTGCGAATACTTATCATTCCATAGACGTTAATCTGGACATCACAAAATGGCAGGAGTAGTTTGAGATAAGTAATACTAGAAATTGAGTAATATTCCAGGTCCCATTTCCATCAGAAGGAAACTTTTATTGATATTACATCATAGATTTGATTTAAAATAGATAAAGCATGGAAATTAAGAGCGAAAAAGATCAGCACATACAATGGCACTGATGACGATTACCAACTTTTTTGCAAAGTGCTCCTTTGCATTCGGTGGTGCAATATTTCCAGCATTTACCGGTGTTAGGAGCATCATCCTTACCCGGCACACAACGTCCTTGACTAGGATGGTTTCTACAGCATATTGAAGCATTCACCTCAATGCAATCTGAACACAAAAGGAAACAAGAAAGTTATAATTCTATTTTAAAAATAAAACACAAGGTTTGAATTGAAGGAAACGAAAACCAAGAAAGAATAAATCGCACATACTGATGCTCAGCAAGAGAACTGCAACGAGAACGAATGAGAAGACTTTGATTTGAGCCATATCTACAAGTTACAAATTCATTAATGTAGCAATTAATGATTCATTTTGTAGTAGTATGCCAATTTTCAAACTTATTGGCGTGGGTTAATGTATATAATTAGTAATATGCATCTATTAAATATATGCCTTAAATAGGGGCGTAATTAGAAAATTTATTTAGAGGGCTACTCCTTAATATTAAAATATATGGTTTGAGTGAAATTAATAATTAATTATTTAATTAATTTAAAAATATTTAATAATATATCAGAAAATTAAGCACATGACGCACAAAGAAAAGTGGTCGACAAAAGGCATAATGATTATAGTAAATATGAGAAAGCCAATCACTTAATTATTCATCTTTGTTCTCAAAACTAACCGCATAAATCCAATTCTTAACATGAAATAAACTAATAATTAAACAAGAAAACAAAGCCCAAAAAAAAAAAAAAAAATCTAAACTGCCTAGTGAGAAGTTTTACCATTTCCTTCAACTTCAGCTCTAGATGGATTGCACTGATCAATCGACTCCATCTCTACCTCACCAGGAACAAAATTATTGCATTCTTTTGTTTCATCGTGTTCCGTCTTCAAATCATTCATCTTTTTCTCAGACTAATCATCTGTTTCCTCATGATATCTTTTCTTCTATCATATGACTTAGAATGGACCAGAGAATCAAAAGAACCAAAAGTTTATCATTTTGTGAACTATAGATATCCAATTGAGCCAAAAAATTTACCAAGAATCAATGAATTTTTAGGGTGACGAAGTAGAGTACATTAAATAGACTACTCTATGAGCTTAGTATTTCAGTTGTATTCAATGAAGTGTTATATTTCATTAAAGTGTTATCCACAAAACACAAAGCACAGAAATGCACTCATTTTCTACAACAACTCTTAAACAACATCAGTAATGGACCAAGCAATTAAAAATCCTGAAATTCATTGCAGAATTTACATTGACCAAGTGATCAATAGATAGGCTGATATATTTTTGGACAAGTGCTATAGGTATATTCTAGCAACTAGGTTTTACTTGCCTCGGCAAATTCAAGGAATGCAGAGATATTATTTGCCTACCTCAGCAAATTTTAGGAATGTGTTAAAAATCAAGAAGAATTTATTGTGAAGGCTTGTTAAAGCTTTTCTTATTATCATCTATTTATAGAGAATTTACAATATATTTACATGCAGAGAAAAGGATAACATAAATTCAAAATAATTTGAATAAAATAATAACATTTCTTTATTAAGCATGTGTAGCCTATGAATATGAGAATGAGATGTTGCTGCTAAAATTTCGTCAACTGAAGTATTTGAATTCGTCAACAAGATTGTTGCTACCGAAGGTGCTAAAGTGTGTTGAATTCGTCAATAACCCCCCTGAAGTTGGATGCTATTTTGGATCTTCAGTTGATTGTTGGTAAATTTTTTGGCTCAGTTAGATATATGAGATTTTAGCCAAGCTCTAAAAAAAGAGATTTTATGCACTACAATTCAAAAGTGAGTGCTATAAGGGAATGGTATTCAGCCTCTGTAAAAGAATGAGAAATGACTTATTGTTTCTTTGTTTTCCAAGATACAGAACTAGAATCTAACATAATGAAATATCCAGTAGTAGAGCGACGAGTAGTAAGACAATTAGCCCAGTTGGAGTCAGCGTAGCCAACTATATCAAGGGAACTAGAAGTAGAAAAAGATAAACTTATACCAATAGATCCTTTAAGATAATGAAGAACTCAATTGGTAGCATCAAGACGAAACGAATGTGGAGATTGCATGAATTGAATAGAGAAAATGCCCAACAAGACGACAATAAATTTTTGGATTAGGAAGAAGAATGCCATTTGTTGAACGTAGATGACGATTTGGTTCTATCGGAAAAACAGATTGTCATGCACCTGTCATACCGCAATTAGATAATATTTCAAAAATGCATTTTCGTTGACAAAGATATATCCCTTGTTGGGAGCGAGACACTTCAATGCTTACAAAATATTGAACTTTGCCAAGATTTTTTAACGAGAAAGATTGAGCAAGAAAGTGTTTTAGATCAGAGATAGCAATATCATTGTTGCCAATGATGATAATATCATCAACATAAACAAGAACAAAAATAAAAGTTTTACCATGAATAGAAATAAATAGACTATAATCTAAAATAGATTGAATGAAACCATGTTAAATGAGAGTGGTGAAAATTTTTGAGAACCATTAATGAAAAGCTTGTTTAAGACTAAAAAAAAACTTATTTAATTTACATACACAAATTTCCCCCTTGCGAGAAAATCTTAATGGAAGTATTCTATAAACTTCTTCCGCAAGATCATCATGAAGAAAAGTATTGTTGACATTAAATTGATGTAAACACCAATTTTTAATGATAACAATAGAAAAAAGAAGACAAACAGTGACTAGTTTAGCCACGGGTGCAAAAGTATCATGTTAATCAATGCCTACCATTTGAGTATAACCTTTGGCAACTAAACAAACTTTATATATATCAATAGTACCATCAGAATGATATTTTATTTTATAAACCCATTTATATCCAATAAGTGATTTCCCTATCGAAAGTGGGCATGATTCAAGAGCTTAAATTTCAATAGCGATTGCATTATGCCATTCAATAAATTTTATGGCTTGAGAATAAGGAGGTGGTTCTTGGGTGGCCATGATATTTGATAGAAAAGTATGATGAGAATAATTCAGATGAGACAAAGAAAAATAATTGACAATTGAAAAATTAGTTGAGAGTGAAATATGATTACAAATTTAATCTCTGAAATAACTCAGTGGGTGACGATTTCGTTGAAGACAAGAAATTTTGATAAGAGCAAATGCCATAGAAGGACAACTAGTATAAAGAGTCTCCCCAAAAATAGATGTAGAAGTATTTGAATTATCAGGCTGAGAAGATGAGGGAATCGACATTGGTGAAAAAATTGGATTATTAGTAAAACAATCAATGAAATCATGAATGGAAGAATTACTAGAAGAAGGAACAGTGGAATAATTGATGGTGCAGTGGAAGAAGTAAAAGTGTCATTATCATAAATTGGTGTAATGAAAATAGCATTATTTAATTACGAAGATGGAAGATCATGATATGGAAAAATAGACTCATAGAATATGACATCACAAGAAATATGAATTTAGTGAGTTTGAAAATCATATATACAATATCTTTTTTGACCAAATGCATATCCAATAAAAATACCAAGTTTAGTACAATCATCAAACTTATGTTGAATATTCATATTTTTAGAAAAACATAAACATCCAAACATGCGAAGAGATGAATATGAAGGAACAATGCCAAGTAAAACTTGATGAGGTGATTTATATTAAAAGATTGGAGATGAAAGTTTGTTGATATTCACCCCAAAAAGTAAATGGCAGATTTACTTGGAATCGTAAAGGTCTTGCAATATCAAGTAAATGTCGATGCTTATGTTCAACAATTTTATTTTGTTGAGGTGTCACAATGTAATTATATTGATAAATAATCCTATTATCACAAAACCATGTTTGAATTAGTTTAGAAAGGCATTTAGAACCATTATTAGAATGAATGACTTAAAGTTAAGAAAGAAAAACGTCTCCATTTGTAGAATTGATGCGAGTAATTTTCATGTTAAATTGATGATTAATTTGATTAAAAAAATAAAATAACATATTAAAAGTCTCAGACTTATGTTTCATTAGATATATCCATGTACATCTTGAATAATCATCCATTATAGTTAAAAAGAAACGAGATCTATTTTTAGAGGGAATAGAGAAAGGACCCTAAATGTTAATGTGAATTAATTCAAAACATTTATAAGAACAAGATGCATTTTAAGAAAAAGAAAAACGTGATTATTTGGCATGCGAACATACATCACAAATAAAATCTTTATTTGCAATAATATATAAAGAACCGTTGACAATGAAATTAAAATGAGCCTTAGATGGATAACCAAGGTGAGAATGCCACATATCAAAGTTATTACTATGCTTAAAAGAAATTGCAGAATTAAAAATGAAATCTGAGTCTAGATAAAAAAGACCATTGTGAGCATCACCCAGACCAATCATCTTCATCGTTATTCGGTCATGAATTATACATTTAGAAGATAAAAAAAAATAACATCACAATTTGTTGACTTTGTTAATTGTGAAATAAATAATAAATTAAATTTAAAAGATGAAATATGAAATTGAATAGATATAATTTTATGAATGGTAGAATATAAACTAAAAATTGAAAGAGATGTACATTTATGACTTGAAGCACTTAAATCAATAATCTAAGAAAAAGGAACACAAGTAAGGGTTATACCTACTAAAAGAGTCGATGATCTATCATATTCCTCTTTGGCTAGGATTTCAAGGAGCTTGTTATATTGAGTAGATGTCAACTGATGAGTAGCGGAAGTAGAAGTAAATGGTAGTTAGACTGATTTCTTCACTTGTGCATCCGAGAAGTCATGAATTTGGTAGCATGTGGCAAGCGTATGACCATGCTTATTGTAATGTTCATAGAAAGGTCGTTGGCGCTTACTGGAAGGTTGAGATGGTAGTCGAGATGCCTAGAGTACTGCTGAATCAATAGTAGAAATCATTTGAAGATGAATTTGTTATTGTTTTTCTTCTTGATGCACAAAATTATAAAGATATTGAATTGAAGGAAACGACTCCATCAAAAGGATTTGGCTGCAAATAGCTAAAAATTGATCAAGGAGTCCTTGAAGAAACGACATGGCACAATCTTGATTCTGCTGATCAATAAAATACTTTTTGCATTTCCACGAATGCACAAAGTGACAGAAACAATGGAATTTGGGTTCATCCCATAATGATTTGAGTTGTGTGAAATATAATAAAACAGATAGACCTTCTTGTTTGAGGGCAAAAATTGATTGTTTCAATTGTTTGATTTTAGGTGCATTGGATTGAAAAAAACAATCCTTCAGTCCAAATTTGTGCTGCAGTTTTAGCATATAAGATACTTGGATGTATTTCTAGTGAAACAAAATTTAGAATCCAACTTCCAACGAAATCATTACATGTTTCCTAATTGGAAATATCATCTTTTTTAATTGGAATTGGAATTGACCCATCAACAAAATCCAATTTACTCTTTGCATGAAGTGCCATTGTTACTGCATGGCTCCATGATTCATAATTGTCGTCTGACATAATGGAGTAACAAGAATGGTAAAAAGACTATCAAAAGGATGAATGACATAAAGATCAGTTTTGAGTGGAGTTGATGATGATGAGAAAATGGCAATAAGATTTTGCTCTAATATCATGTTAAAAATCAAAGAGAATTT
>CP135556.1:4767007-4825225 GCA_032402905.1 Khaya senegalensis | reverse complement strand
ATCAAATTTAATGATATTAAATAATTTTAAATTTAAAAATAAAAAAAATAAAAGAATTCAAAGCCTAGATGTTACGAAATGAATTCAATGATTTCATTAGCCAATATTTTAAAAATTATTCATAAATAAAAATTAAAAAAATTTTAAAATTAAAAAATCCAAATTTTCAATCGCAACCTAACAAGAAGAGGTGTAGAAAATAAATAATTAAATATATAGACAGATGTTTGCGTACAAATAGATTGGCCTCGATTTTTTTTATATAAAAATAACTTAATTTTTAAGTAATTTTATATTTATAGTTCAAATAAATAATATTTTATATTTAAAATTAAATATTTATTTGATAATTATTTTAATTTTTATATTTTTATAATTTTTATTAAAATTTTAGTAAATTTTATTAAAATTTTATTTTTTGATAAAAATAATTAAAAAAATTTAACAAAAATACAAAAATTAAATAATTATTACAATTATAATGAATATTTAACTTCAAATATAAAATATCATTTGCTTATTATAAATATAAAATAGTTTAAAAGTTGAGCCATTTTTATAAATACCCATTGGCCTTTCTATCCTTTACCCCAGTCTCCGCGGCACCCAGTCAACACGGACGGCCATGCGACTCAACCCAACCTAGAGTTATTACAAATTTTTTTATTTTTTCAAAAGTAAAAAAATCGAATCCCTGATCTCCTCCTTCTGCGAAAAACCCTAGTCCCCAAATTTCAATTCCAATAATCAATCCACGAAGTCAGCCCCTCTTAATAAAAGAAATTAAAAAATATATATAATCAAATCTATACGATCTAATTTTGATTCGTATATTTGGTTATTAAGTAATAAATGCGATCACACTAGCGGGCGTCAGGGAGATAAAAAGAAGGGTTTAGAATTTCTTGGATTGGTTTTTTTTTGTTTTGTGATTGAAAATGTCGTCGGAGATCGAGGTCGTTGAAGAGGTTGGCCAGTCATCGCAATCGCCGCAAAATCACCAGTCATCGAGCGGTGTCGTTGTGGACGAGAGCCTCAGGAACGATGTTTATACGGCGGCTGCGTACGGGGATTTGGAGAAGTTACAGAGGTTGGTCAAATGCGAGGGTTGGTCCGTTTCCGAGCCTGATGGGCTTGGTTACTACGCGTTGCAGTGGGCAGCGCTTAATAATAGGACTGCCGCTGCTCAGTATATAATTGAGGTTATTTTCTTTATTCTTCTGTGGGGATTATTATTTTTTCTAATGCTCTAATTGATTTTTTATAATGTTTATGCTGGGATGATGTGATAATGAAGGGTCGGCGGGCATTTTCTGTTTGTTAAGTAAAATGATCAACTTAAATCATTCTTCTTGATATAAAATTATTGAATTAGATATCTTTCTCCAAAACGAAAAAGAGAGAGTAAATGGTTGATTTTAACTGATTAGTTACTGGGCTTTCTTAAACGGCAGCATGGAGGAGATATAAATGCAGCAGATCATAAGGGGCAGACTGCGTTGCATTGGAGTGCAGTTCGGGGTGCAATCCAAGTTGCTGAGCTTTTACTCCAAGAGGGTGCAAAGGTGAATGCTGCTGATATGTACGGATATCAGGTTAGTCTTCATCTTTTCTCATGCATCTCATCGTGCATTGTACTTTGGTTTTCTTTCAGATAGATTTTCTGCAATAAGTTTTAGAATATTAACGTTTGGTTTGAACGGTGTTTCCATGGATTTAGTATTTCGAGGCACATGTTTCCGTGGATACAAGTACTTTGCCTGTTTACTTTTCTTTCTATGTGTGCTAGGGGTGTGCAATTTATAATGCAGTTTATGCCTTGTGTTTTGAAGCATTATGTAAACAGGAACTAAGATGTCCAACCTCTCTCTTCCTCTTTTATGTAAAAAACTAATTACTCGGAAATATCAAGTACAAAAATGCAGAAATTAGACTTGGACTCGAGTTAGTGGCAATCAATGTAATTTAACTCGAGTTCATTTAATTGAAAAATTGTCTAAAAGTCTCTGAAGTATGTGTTTGAATTTGATGGAGTTGTCAGATTGAAGCCAAACTTCTCTATGTCAATCTACTATTCTAGGTTAATTGGATTGTGGGGCTAGACCCTTATTGTCAAATGCTAGGATGATAGTTATTTTATTGAAAATGACACAGTTTTCATTAAGAAGCTGTCGTTATTGGTTCTGTCCCATCGGCAATAAATATCAACTCTCTCTTCCTTCCTAATTTTTAAATGGTGTAGAAGTTGTTGGTTAAGGTTTAGATAGGTGGTGAGGTTAGAGCATGAATACATTCTTTAGGTGGGTGATTTGGTTGATGGATGGCCAGTAGTGGCTTCTTATTTTTATTCACTTGTAGAGTGATATAATTGTGTATTTTTGTAACTATATTGAGGCATGGCAGGGTGGAGCAGCTAAAGCCAGCTTGCAACCTCTGGGATTAGGGCTTGACTTTGAAGTTCATAAAAGTCTTGATATCTATTGTTAGCCTAAAACTCCCCATTGGTATGTGTGGCTCAATACTTCATGGGGTCGGTTCATATTGTCATCCCAGTTAGTGCTTGCTTGTGATCTTTTTTCTATTAACGCTTTCTGGGAACCATGCAGTTGTTTCTCTAGGTCCCTGCTATTTCTTTATTCTGATTATTTTAAGCAAGTTCTTTGGCACATTGAAACACAACGTTCCATATGTGTAAAGGGTTGGTATCTTAGATGATGGTTGCAGCTTTGCCGCTTAATGACTCCACATTTTTCATTTTTCCTCATGTTATGTAGGACTATGAATTGGACTTCGTCGCAGATGAATCCTCATTACTTAAGATTCCTGGGATTGTGTTTGTTGAGAAATTATTACTTCCTAACCAGGGTCGGATGAATATAATTACACTCTTACGAGTCCTCTCATGTGCAAGGTTAGATTTAGTTAATCGGCATGTCATGGGGATGAACACAAACTCAATTGCATTTACACTACTTCTCATAGTTTGATAAATGTAGTGGGGGATTTGAACACAGGACTTCTCAGTCAAATTGTTTGCAAAAACTATTTAAGCTCTAACACTGTGAACAGAGGGCACCATAAGTATATCAATTGGTGTTTTTCTCTAATTGACTTCCAGACCTAGTGCCATGCATTTTTTATCTTGTCACAGTTACATCTCAACATGGTTGCATGATTGTTAACTGCACTTGATTGCAGGCTACACATGTTGCAGCTCAATATGGTCAGACAGCTTTCCTCTATCACATAGTTTCAAAATGGAATGCTGATCCCGATGTTCCCGATAATGATGGAAGAAGCCCATTACATTGGTATATAAGAACTTCCACTACACCTTTACTCAAATTGTTGTATCAGTTTATACAATAGGAGCCATGTTTAATGATTGCATAACACTGATTGTTCGTGACACTTAGGTTACTAATGGCATATTTTAAATTTCCCCGTTGACTATGGTTTTTCTTTCTTCTTCTTTTCTTTTTCTTTTTTTAACCTTTGTACAGCAGTTAGATATTAATTGTGTTTATGTTGATATGAATTTACTATTCGGAGCTTATTTTTGATAGATGTTCTCAAACAGCGAAATCTCTTAATATTTTCCTTCAATTAGCAATTGAAATGATGATGATGATGTTTATTTTTGGACAATTTTAGGGCTGCATACAAGGGCTTTGCTGATTGTATACGTCTTCTATTATTTCTGGATGCATACAGAGGACGCCAAGACAAAGAAGGTAAGTCTTTTTCGCTCAATATGGAATTTCTCATCTTGTATTTCATCATGTCAATTATATAAAAGAATGAAATATATTTTTGTAATTTTCTTGACATGTATAATAGCAACTGTGCCTCCTCATCATGTTTTATTCCTGAAAAATTTCAGGTTGCACTCCTCTTCACTGGGCTGCTATTAGGGGTAATTTAGAGGCGTGCACAGTGTTAGTACAGGCTGGCAAAAAAGAGGACCTGATGGTTATGGATAACACGGGCCTTACACCGGCACAACTTGCTGCTGATAAGAATCACAGACAAGTTGCTTTTTTTCTTGTAGGTGTTCCATAACACTTTACATTGGTTGGTAATGTTACTTTCACAAGTGGTTTGTCTGTTTTCTCACTCAATACCTAGGTTTCATGAGGCAAAGAATTTATATTGTCAACATTGACTTAAGATGCTGTGTACCAAATATACGGACTGCTTTTCAAGATAAGTGAAGAAAAAAGTGGTCCTATCTAAGACATAAACTAAAAATAGAATACGAGTATAATACAGCATTGTCCAAGAATGTATCTTTATACTCTGGAAAATGTACAAACAGCAACCACAGTATATATTAAAAGCATGCAGGAGTGCTCACAACTTTGGCTCTGACTGTATGTTGATGATCATGTAGTAATGCTCTTCATGAAGCTCACTATTCTCTGTTTCCTTTCATTTTTGTTGGACAATCCCACCTTTTCTTTTGTTGTTGGGTATGTAGAAGATGACTGCACATTTGCATAGTTTCTACCTTCATACTAAGAGATAATTGTATGAGCATTTTCACCCATACAATTTTCAGCACACTGTTGCATGGATGGTTTAAGGGAATTTTTTCATTTGGAATATTGTGTAGCATTTCCTACAAATTTACTGGAATTTGGCTCTACATGTATGATATGCAAAAGTGTAGGTCTTTGTTTTGATACTGATTTGATGAATGAAGGGATAGGAGCTATGTATGAAACTAGGGTTTTGTTGGCGTTATGGATAAGATATATTTATGAGCATAGTATGGTGAGAAAATGAAATCATAATGGCTGTTGAAAATGCTGAGGATAGGAAACCAGGAATAGTGGTGAAGTAGTTATTGCTCAAGAAAAGAGAAGGTTAAAACAAGAGGATGAGAGATTTTGGGTATCACTCCTAGAATTCCTTGGCCATGAAAACCATGAACGCTTCACCATTAGCATCACACCTTGTGGTTTGTACTAGATGGTATTAGAAGAGCTTCAAAGCTTCTGCAATTTTTGAAAACTTAACTCAATAAAAGTTTGAAGCATCATATCAAATTATCTTTCTATTCCTACAAGGGCTTTCTAAATGGGAAACTAACAAACTAAAATCTTTGACTGCAGGGAATCCATTAAAAATACCACATGTACAAACCAATGGAACATCTGAAGCAAAATTAAGGGTTGCTGCAAAGCCTATTCAAAAAATCCTAGAACTTACCAAAAGCTGTCAAATCATATTTAAAAAACTGGAGCAAAACAGCTGCATATTGGCTTGATGAAACCTGAAATATGACTTGATGTTGTTTAGAAACTGATTTTGACATTGTAAAATGCTTCTGAATTTTTTTCTCTAATTTTGTTCATTATTGAGCTGCTTGTTGCATGCATCAATAAATTTTTTTTTTCTTGTAAATGTTATTTTTCAGGGAAACGCTAGAAAATTGCTCGACAAACGATGCGATGGGAACAGTCCTCTTGGAAAATTTTCTAAACTTGGACTTGCACCTGCACTTTGGTGTTTGATTTTGTTGCTACTTGTGACCTATATGCATTCTGTAATCACAGGTATCTGCTCTGAGCTTTTTGCGAAAAAAATTTGAAAAAAAAAAAAAAGCCTGTGCCCGTTCTTGATGATGCTGATTGTGGTTTGTTTATTTATGAAATCTGTTGCAGATTCAAATCTGCCAAAGCTAACCGGTGGTTTTGGCTTTCTTGCATGGTTGGGTGTTTTCCTAGCAACTGCCGGGCTAGTTATGCTCTACAGGTGTAGCAGGTATGATCTGTATAGTTTTTATTGTTTGAATTTTGAAGTTATAGTATGAAGGGTTGAGTTGAATGTATTTGCTGGTTTCCTTGTTGACCTTATCTTTCCTGTTTAAAAACTGTGGTTGGATGGTGGGCACTATGTCTGACTCACCCATGATATTAGTGCCTTGATATGGACGAAACTTGATTGTCCCTACTAATTATCACATTCCCGTGAATTCGAGTTTCTCTTACATGGTTTTAGGTGTGGTTCATTATTCAATTAGTTCTAATAGTTGAAAAAATAGCACACTGACATTTAGCTCAAGGATATTTGTGGGACATGTGTTATGAGTTGACATAATTGAAGAAAGAAAGAAGGAAAATTTTGTTGTTTCATAGTTGTGGCTGTACATGAATGAATCTCTTTTAATTCACGCGCTTTATCTTCAGAGTACAATTATAATTATGATGTGCATCCAATAAAAAATATCTGCTGTACCAATTATCTTTTTAGGCCTTAGAGCTGTTGAGATTCTTGGAATATCCATGGTGTGGCTATTCATTTTATAAGATTTTGATTATTCTTGCTGCTGCTTTTCAATCAAGATCTTTTTCGTGACTTTTAAAATAATCATTGTTAGTTGTGTTGAAGAAATAATCAGCCGTAAACACAATTAGTTAGGTGTTTGGAATTTTTTTTTTAATATTATTGTGAGTGACATAAAGTTGAATGAAAATTATATATTTGTATTTTTCTAGTTTTTTTTTTTTTTCATGTATTGCTAACTCTAAATAATTGATATTGACAAAAAAACTATCTTTTAGCATTAAATAATACCAACATTGTACTATATCAACATTTAATGAGCTACAAAATCAAAGAATAAAATGATAAAATAGAAAAGCATAGTGGGTGTCCATGCCAGTGCTTGGAGTAGGAGAATAATATTTTGAGGCAACAAAAAAAATATGGAGAGATAAAGTAAGAGAAAGAAAAGAAGAATCTTTTTAAAATTTCAATAATTTTGTTTCTAGTTAGTATAGGAATTCAATCATTTGTGTAAGGATAATATGGGGCCTTAAAAATTTATATGGGATATATTTGAATTATATTTAAGGATAAAATTGATTTTTAAAATCAGATTTTGAAAAGCAACTCCTACTCCAGTTTTTAAAATTTGTTGTAAGATGGGTAAAGGGGGTGATTTTGCCAAAAGTGATTTTAAAAAGTTTTACCAAACACCTTAAATGACTTAGCTCCTCGAAATTACTGACCACTGTAACAATAATCCTAAACTAACCCTAAATATATGTAGTTATGCAATATAAATATGACTTGAGGTTCTTCAGATTTGTAACTGGATTATCTATAATAATCGGTGTCAAAGGGAAAACATGAAATTTTTGCTGTAAAGATTTCTTCAAAGTTCTTTCTTAAGTATCAATCTTTTGAAAATTTATGAGCATTTTTCTCCACTTGTGCTGTCAGTTTTTACATTTCTCTGTGTGAACACAAACATCATATGTCTATATCTTGCATCTGGGTTGATTACATCGTTAAGTTTATAATACCATATTCTATTTAAGGTTGTAGTTTCCCTCCATTATGTGTTTCAGACCTTGTATATGCTTAGTTTTCAAAATTGATGTTTAAGATTTCTTGATTATTATTTTTCCTGTTTCCTCTCTCTTGGTTAGGGTTGGTTGGGGTTTAATTGAGCATCAGGACTGGAGCACTTTGTTTTATAAATTTGATTGGTGGTCTGTGCTACTAGGACATGAATTCTATTCAGATTTTTGTGTGGCCTGTAGATAACAAGATTGCAGAAATCTCTTGTAAAGATGTCTCAGATTTTATTTCTGTCATTTCTTAACATGAATTCTATACATATTATTCTGTGGCCCCAAGATATCTGGAATGCTCTAATCTATTTTATCTCTTGTAAAGATGTCTCAGATTTTCAAATGATTTCTGTCATTTCTTAACATGTATTCTATGCATATTATTCTGTGGCCCCAAGACATCTGGAATGCTCTAATCTATTTTATCTCTTGTAAAGATGTCTCAGATTTTCAAATGATTTCTGTCATTTCTTAACATGTATTCTATACTTATTAATCTGTGGCCCCAAGATGTCAGGAATGCTCTAATCTACTTTACGTGAAACAACTAAAATTACTATCACTTCTTGTCTTTTTTTTTTTCTTAATTTTTATTTTTATTTTTTATTATTTTTGC
Source organism: Khaya senegalensis (assembly GCA_032402905.1). NCBI lineage: Eukaryota > Viridiplantae > Streptophyta > Magnoliopsida > Sapindales > Meliaceae > Khaya > Khaya senegalensis. The sequence goes on along the minus strand of CP135556.1, from coordinate 4,817,242 downwards.
AGAAAGGATCCAGGTTACATCAGAATGAATGTGCATGATGCACAAAATATGAAAGATGATGTAGGTCTTATTCTTTTCCAAGAAAGACACATATTTTATAGTTCCACTTGAACGTCTTATATTATTTATTTGTCCCTGGCCCACATTTGATATTTTCTGTCAGATGAATTTTCTTCTAGTCATGTGGGTTGTGATAATCGCGGTTAACATAATTTCTAATTTTTGTGTGAACTTATATATTTTACTAGGAACCCTTATTGAAGATTGAGATAAATAACCCTGCTTTGCTGGCTGGCAATTGGTCTCAGCTCTGTGCGACATGCAAGGTGCTTATTTTTTAATTCAAAGTTTTTGTTGCTAATGTGTGACAAACTTAATGTTGAGGTAACTAACTTTTGCCTTATTTGATTTTGTATTGACATCAGATTGTCAGACCTCTTCGTGCAAAGCACTGTTCCACTTGTGATCGTTGTGTTGAACAGTTTGACCACCATTGTCCTTGGGTATCCAATTGCATCGGCAAGGTGATTTGACATTGATGATTTAATTAGTTGTATGCTTGATGCCTCATTTTACTTCAGAAGTTAATTAAAGATGAAAGAGTAAAAATGAAACATGAGGGAAGCATGAGAACTTCCATGTAACGTGGAACTCACTTGATCATGCAAGCCATATCTGTGGTAGTAATGTTTCTTTGTTACTTGGCTGTTTGAAAATGTGTTGAATGGTTGAGGATGATATCATGGCTGATGGCTGGATGCTAACAATTAGTTTTTTAGGTCAGTTTATGATTTGTGCTGGAGTAGAGTATTAATCTCTATTTGTCTCCATGTCTACATTTTATGATAACAAACTATTACTGATTGTGCTCATGTTATGTCTACTAATTGTGACTATGCTGTTGCCTGTTTTTCAATTTGCTTAATTTACTAATTTTTTTATTTGTAATGCAGAAAAACAAGTGGGATTTCTTTCTGTTTCTTGTTTTAGAAGTTTCAGCAATGTTGGTAACTGGTGCAGTTGCCATCATAAGTATGCATCTCATAGTTTTGAGTTCAAGTTAATATTTAAAGCAGTTTTAGATTATTTCTTTTTCTATCTTTTAATTCTTGGAAATTTTTTTTTTTTTTTTTTTGCTGCATGCAGGAATTTGTACTGATCCGGTGGCTCCTTCCTCTTTTGGAGCATGGATGAATCATGCTGGTACTCATCATGTTGGTGCTCTGTCATTTCTGATTGTGGATATTTTCCTCTTCTTTGGTGTAGCTGCTTTAACAGTTGTTCAAGCTTCTCAGGTATGCCTGTACTGTGAGCAATAGTTTTAGCTGCTGGATCACAGAATTTGCAGGTGTCCATTTTTGGGCATGCCTATTTAACTGTTATGAGTATTTATCCTAAAATCGTAAAACGTGTTCATTGCTGCATTTAAGTCTGATAGTTGCTTGTATGATGTTTATGTTGCATTGGTTCGTTAGTTAGTGTTGACCTTGTCAACATTTTCTTTTGGCTGCAAATTCTTGGTTCTCTAGTTTTTTCAGCTCTCCTACAGTTTTTGGGGCTAATCTATTCCTAATCAGTTTTTGCTTTGACATTAAATCATCAAACTTTTGACTCAGTTATTTGTTGTAGTAGACAGAAAAAGAAGATAATCTGGTCTGTTGATGATCCTGACATCTCTCCTTCCTCATCACACAGATAGATAAATAGATTGATTTGTGTTTAATGGTGGAAAACTGATAGTTATTTTGGTGCATATTTTTTGGTTTATGAGATAGTTGAGACTATCTGGGGAAAATGGTCTCGTAAATATTTCATGAACCTTAAGCCACACAACCACATGCACATGTAACACGGACACACAAAGATTTGTTTAATGTTGGAAGATGTTAACTGGTGTTTGGTTGCCTTCTATCCTGACTGCTGGTGATTAGAATTTTATAGTGGGGAAGCAACTTGTCTCAACCATTTTGTATATACATGACTTAAGGTATTTTTGGGATTGAACTGCTGTGACTTCTAGTCCACAATTGCAGTGGAATGAAATCACTAGCTATCAAGTTTAAGTGGGTGGGTGATTGGTACATTAGCTACCAAGTAAAAGTGGGTTTTTGCCAAATACTTTAGTTGTTGTGCCTTCATAATTAAACAGAACCATAACAGTTACAAATATAGTGCAATGACACCATTAATGAGTACATATATTTTCACCTAATGGTTGAATGGTCTTGTTTTCTTAATTTTCGCTCTCTTTCTCTTTTGTGTCGTGTTTTGCTTCTGCCTATAATCTCCCCAATTCGATGACGATGTTCTCATATTCACATTTATAAGAGCGGAAAGAAATATTGTAGTAACCAAAATTTTGAGGAGTTGCAACTTATGTGCCCTGAATGGTCATTTGATGCTTTTGACTTTCAACTTAAATTGATTTTCAATATTTATGTTCTCTTTTGTGGTATTAACATTTGTCTTTTGGCTATAAAGCACGAGAACTGAACACTGTTACTTATTGCAACAGATATCTCGCAACATAACAACTAATGAAATGGCAAATGCATTACGATACAACTACCTAAGAGGTCCTGGCGGTCACTTCAGAAACCCCTATGATCATGGTTGCAAGAAGAACTGTTCAGATTTCTTAATCAGTGGTTATAACGAAGATGTGGAGTGTATTGAAGATTCAGCTGATTCCGATGGGATTGGAATGAGGCACATGTCAAGGAATTCAAACTTGCAAAAGGGGGATGCTCATATGCATCATGCCAACGGCAATGGCAGTGGGCATGTTGCTATCAACATGAATTCTACGAACACAAACTCGCATCATGGTCATATCCATTCTTCCAATTGCAGCCACAGTAACAATGGAAGATCGAAAAGTGATAGTACCCCGGTGGGTTTGGGTCTTGGTCTCGGACGCAGTTCTGCTCGTTCTGTTGTAGCTTCATGATGTAACAACGTCCGAATTCTTTTGAAGCTGAGATTGGTGTTATTTGTATTATAATCATACATCTGCTTTAGCTTCAATTGTAATCGATTGTTGCTCCTGATTGGTACCAAGGAGTGCTCAATTCTTGTTCAAATTTGTTTCTGGGTGAATGTTTAGTTGCAAGATTCAACTTACAAGCCCTTCTTCGGGTACCGTCCTTTGCTCAATGTAAATAGTAATGGTATTGGTGGCTCTCCTATAATTAATTAGAAATTTATTCTAATTCCCACCACCGCCGCGCGAACACCATCACCCACCCTCCCCCGCGCCCCCCCGGCCCCCCACCCCCACCTTTTTATTTTTATATAATTTGCTAATGTCTTGGACTCTTTGCATATGGTTACATCCACCTATGAGTAGTTTCAACTAAAAGTAGGTGCACCACATGGTAAGATTGGAAATACCAGAAGAAACGCAAGTGTAATACTAAGTTGTTGCAAATAGGTTATGCCCTTATTCTCAAAAGGTGGGTTTTGACTTTTGAGGAATGGCGGGCAGGCAGGCAAGCAGGCAAAGCAATGGATGGGAGTGGGAAAAGAGAAAGGCACATTGGATTCTACTTCTGCCTTTATAAATAAAATAAAATAAGTTCTTGATTCTTTCTTATACGAAAAAATTTTAAGTATGGCATACTAATATTATTAATATAGTAAAATTATTTAATCAATGAAATAAAATAAATATATTAATTAATGATGAGTAAAAAAAATTAATATTATTAATATAGTGAGATTATTTAATTAATAAAATAAAAAAATATATATTAATTGATAGTAAGTAAAAAAAGTTAACAGATGATCTCATAATATTTTTTATTATATTAATTAAATAGTAAAATTTTTTATTAATTTTTTTTATTCACTACTAATAAATGTGTTTCTCTCACTTTATTAATTGAATGGTCTCACCATATCAATAATATTAACGTGATAGAATGGTTCTATTTATAACTTTTTTCTATTACAATTATCTTCGTATCTTCACTTTCACATTTTAACTTTTTCTATAATTTTGTTGCTATAAGACAATGAGAGGTGCATGAATCCAATAATTTCCAATTCCACTCAATTAACTTTTAAATACCACAATCAATTGACTATTACTTTACCTCAAAAAGGAAAAAAAAAATCTTCATGGAAAAAACTCATGCATAATTTGACTAAGTAAAAAAAATTGTTGGTGTAATTAAATCTTTATAAAACTTAAATGATATTCAATTCAACACACAGTAAAATTAAAATGTATTATAATTTAATTTAAAATAAATTCAAATTAATTCATCTTAATTAAATTATTTTTAATTTATCAAAATGATTAACTCATTAAAAATAAGATAAGTGACAAAAAAAAAACTAAATCCAAAATTAAGCATTCAATTATAAATCATATCATTAATATTTTATCTATTATATTAATTCAGCACGTATTATTAATATAAGAACAGTATCTAAATTTTTATGATTTGTTAATAATAACTTTTTTTTTCCTGTTGTTAGTCAAAGATTCAATGTTGTAATATTAGCTTAGTCAATTCAATAGAAATAGGAACTTATTTAATATAAATGAATATAGTATAGCTTTTTCTAAAAATAATATAAAACACAAGAACCTTGATGTTATTATCCCATGACTTTCTTATAAAATAAAATGGAAGTGGAAGCAGCATAAATGCTTAATTTCCCGCCGAATGCCCACGTCGAATAAAGCAGAAAAGACGGCAAGATAGGACCCACAATTCCCTTATCGAATCATCGAAGCTAGGACTCTAAACTTACCACGTGTCGGTCATCAGATGGCTTGAGACTCAGCTCTCACTCTCCTCTGACATCTCCTTACCCCCGTTTTCTTGCTCTTTCCGTTTTGGACACTCACACACTGGTTTTTTCTGATCATTCGGTCGGCCATAACTGGGGTATTTTTTTTTTTTTCTATTTTTGTTCATTTCTAGTTTTTGGGATTTGTAAAATAGGGAAGGGTATGGCGGCATGTGATCGTTGTTTCTTATTTTCAAGTGTATGATCATGATTAGTGATATGTATGTATATGTATGATGACTTCAGTTATTCATCTTTAATACCGTGATCACAATCTTGGGTCTACAATTTTGAATGATATAATTCTTTTATGTAAAACTTGTGTTGGTTCAACCTTTGAACTAGAGTCTATGACGAAGACATATATTTATTTTGAAGTTGCCGAAAACAATTTGCATGTTCGCTGTTTTTTTTTTTTCCACGTATTATAACTCGGTGTTGATAGGAAGGAGTGATATTTCACACATGACCGACCAACTCGTGTGTGAAATGGTAGAAACAATGAAGTTTTTGATCGATGATGATCTATGGCTTTGGGTGTATTAGTAAAAGAATTTGTTATGTGCATAGAGAACTTTGCATAAGAATATGTGTTGGATGTATGAGAATTTATGATGCCGTAGTTTGTGCACAACTTATTCTTTAATGTTTTCAGCTTTCTGGCTTGCAGGATGTAGTAGAGTTTGTGCTGTTTATTTCTGTTCTGAATTGGGTTACAGCATCTTTCTTCTTTGGTTTTTATGTGGTAAATTGAGATTTCATAAGATCACTCAATGGGGGGAATTTGCTCAAGGAAGAGAACTCCACAGGTGGTTGTTGAAGATAGTGGACAAATAGGGATGTCTAGAAGGCATTTGGAAACTGGCAGTTCAAAGTGGCTTCAGACCTCATGTCTTTGCTCCATGGGGAGAAGTAAGCCAGGAGGAGGCAGTTGTCCTTCTCTCATGGAGTTATGCATAGACAAAATACTTGAGGTTCTGGCTTTCTCTGGCATTTCACTGGGGGTGATTTCTCTCTTTATTTTCTCTTTCTTCCTTTCTCATAAGCTGTTAATGTAGCAGGATATTGACAGATACACTTCATTTTCAATGCTTCCGAGGGATCTTAGTCAACTAATTTTCAATGAATTAGTATTTTCTAACTGTCTAACTGAAGCTTCTTTGCAAGCTTTTCGAGATTGTGCTCTCCAGGTAATGCATCTGTAGGTGATTTGGAAAGTAAAGTGTTGATTAGTATAAAGTTTCTGAACCATTTTTTCCTTCAATATTGAGGTTTGTTAATTATTTGGTTTCCTTCCTTTGTTTGCAGGATGTTTTGTTGGGTGAATATCCTGGAGTGAAGGACAGTTGGATGGATGTTGTCGCTTCACAAGGACCATCTTTACTTTCAGTTGGTCTTTATGGTTCTGACGTCACAGACACTGGACTAGGTCGCCTGAAAGATTGCACCAACCTGGAAGCCTTAACTTTCAACTACTGTGACCACATTTCAGAACTCGGTCTGAAACTCTTTAGTGGTAATTCTCTTTCTTTCTTTCATCGCTCAACCAGTTTAGTGCTAAAATTTTGTAGTTTGATAAATTAGTATGATGTCTATGTTGCCACTAATAAGATATTGTTTGATATGAGTGCTGATTGTTTGTAAGTTTACTCGAGTTGTCTACAAAAGTATACTGCTTGACACGCTTTTTATGTTGATTATCATCATCCTTGTAACCAAAGTCAACTATTCATTTACCAATTATGCTACTCTTTGTTTTTCTTTTTTTTTTTTTTTAAAAAAAAAAAAGTTCATGAGAAATTGACATTGGGAAAAAAAGTTGTACAAAGTGAATCAGGAATCCACAAAGCAGCAATAAAACACCCTAAAGAAGGAAATCTAAAACTATACATAAGCACTATGAATATTTCTGTGTACAAAAAACAAAAACAACCCCTGCCTCTGCCCCTGGCATAAAAGTTCCCTCTGCCATACAGTCTAGCTTAATATGCCTTCCCAATTCAAATGAATAAAAGAGAAAGATTTATATTGAAATTCCTTAGAAACAGAGGCCCCAATAGATGTCAGAAAGCGAACTTTATCCCACAAGGAAAAGACTTGGTTAACTTTTGTATCATTATTCCTTCTTCCCAAATGTCCCCAAAAAGAGCCAGGATACCAATTCTCAAAGCTATTTGGCTTGTTTTTTTTCCTGTTCCAAAAGCAAAAGCATATCTGGTTCCAAAAGCAAAGAAGCACGATACCTTGTGGCTGGTCGGGAGATTCTAGCTTTCTTGTATAGATTGGTGCAGAAGTTATAAACCATTGGATAGTGTAGAAACATATGGTTGGCTGTCTCTACTTCCTACACATAACACACCAGGATCGGTAAAGATTTAATCTAAGACATCTTCTTTGAATAACATCCTATGCAGGGTGGGAAATACAGGCGCAAATAGATGACTTCTATAAGGTCTCACTGGACTTGCTAATCTCCTTGTATTTAGGCAATCAATATTAATTCTTCCATGAGCCAAAGACCAAGCAAAAAACTGAATTTTTGGAGTTTTTTTTTGCTTTCCAAATCCCATGGAATTTATTGAAGTCTCCATTAGCTGTATCCTCACAAAACTTCAAACAAAAAATTGAATTTATCTGGACTTCTGGAGATCTTAGAGAAGGAGACCTTTCCCCTTTCTATACTTTGGCAGTTGATGGATTGAGTAAATTGATGGATGGAGCAATTGAAATAGATTGATGAATTGCATAATGGTTGTTAAGGACAAGTTGAAGTCTCCCATTTGTAGGGGACATTCTGTTCTTTGCAGTGGATAACAAACACAAAGTTTCAAATACATCAAAAGTGAATTGTTTCAGCCTTAATACTGGCCCAAAGTTAGTTTGTCCAAGAGCATTATTGCTGAGATTAACTCACCGCAGGGAAAAGTCTTGACCTTAACCAACAAATTTAGTCTCTCAGTTGGTTGGCCTCTTAAATACCTAGCTCTACCTTTTGGGGTAACCCAAGATCATGAAGGTTTTGAGCCTGGTGGTTGAGAAAATTGAAAAGAGGCTTGAAAGTGGAAACAAAACTTTCTTTTAAAAGGAGGAAGACTCAGTTTAATTCCTTTCTCTTTTCAAAATTCTTTTGTAGGATTGCTAAAAGAACTGAAAGGATGATGAAGGATTTTTTGTGGTTTGGGGGAAGGAAGAATTGAAAGGATGATGAAGGATTTTTTGTGGTATGGGGGAAGGGAATAGGTCTGAACTTGGTGTCAGGGCCTAAGACAAAGGATAGGCTTGGAATTGGTATTATAGAGAAGAAAAATAGTATCCTTTTAGCTAAGTGGCTTTGAAGGTTTCCCTTGGAATGCAGTCTCTTTGGCATACAGTTACTGGAAGCAAATATGGGATGGCTGTCATCTAGATGGTTGGGATACCAAGCTTGTTATTAATGGGTATGATAGAAATCCTTGCAGAGCCATATGCAAGGAGTAACCATCTTTCATTAATTTTATTGCTTTAGAAGTGGGTGATGAGAAGAATATTTGGTTTTGGGAAGACAAGAAGAATGGTGAGTTTCTGTCATGTGAGCAATTCCCCCATCTTTATAGATTATGTTGTTACCAACTATGCTCCTACAAGGCATTGTTCAGAAAATGTTTGATATTGATGTTACATTTGTTACAAGTGTGTACAATTATTCAGGAACCGCGTCTCGACACTGTAAATAGCGAAAACTATGATAAATCTTTACAATGTTTTTATAATGCAAGATGAACCTGCTTTATTAAATTCTTTTCTTTGGTAATGTTAGATAGATTATTAGTACCCTCTGATAGGTTGAATTGTAATTTAGTTTGTTCTTCACTCCCATGACTTGGCTACGGTGGGACAAACCTTGGGCAATGATCTTTTATAGTTTTAAATAATTGTATTGTTTTTGTGTCTTTTCCCCTCATTTGTAAGTCATCCTGTCAAGTAATTTACTGATTAACAACAATAATTTTTGATGGTTTCCTCCAGGTCTTACAAACTTGACATCCTTGAGTTTTAAAAGAAGCAATGTCATTACTGCTGAAGGAATGCGTGCCTTTTCCAGCTTAGTTAACTTGGAAAAGTTGGACTTGGAGAGATGTTCAGGAATTGATGGTGGTTTGGGCCATCTTAAAGGTTTGTCATGTGTGAGCTAATTTCTGAATATTGACAACTATAAAATTTATTTTGCCATGCCAGATGGGTGCTCATGTTATGTTTCTTTGATGAACTGCAATAGCTTTGAGAATCCATTCATGTGTTTGTAAAAGTAAAACGATAAGCACTTTTGCATCTTAACTTTTGTTGTTCTCTAATTGTTAAAGTAAACAAATTGCCTGGTTAACTACTATCTAGGTTATGTTTCACAGAAAAACAACTTACGAAATTAAAGTAGACCATTTTGTCAGATGAATTATACTGTACAACTGCCATAAAATGCAACAGGGTGTCATGTAGTACTATTGTGTATCTTCTTCATTGCATTGCATTTTCAATGCAATGTGGCTAAGTACAGATGCATGGCTCTTATGTCTGGTATTTTTCTGGTTTATTGGAATTCATTCTGTTTGGCTCTTAAATTCTTTAGTTTTTATATTTTTATATATATTTTTTTGCAGGTTCAATGAAACTTGAGTCTCTTAGTATCAGATGTTGTAAATGTGTCACTGATTTGGACATGAAGGCTCTCTCAGGTATTTGGTAAAACAAATGTTACCTTAACATTGTCTAAAGGGATGCTGTTCCTGTGTATATCACAAATAGAGTTCTCATGCTCATTTTGTTCAAATAGCAGGTGTTGTTAGGCGCTCAAGATAACTGTAGTTCCTTAAAACTATGCTCTCATTTAAATTGAGCGAAAAGTAAATAGTCAAGTGTCATATACATGTTCAATATGTGTTGGTTGAATGTTTAACATTTATAATTTGGCATGAATTTTTTTCTCCTGCATACTCACATTTGGTTAATGTTGATTCTAATCTTCCCTTGTCTCAGGGCTTACCAATATGAAGGAGTTAGAGATATCCAACTGTAACATCTCAGATTATGGAGTGTCTTATTTGAGAGGTATTTCCCAGTTTTCCTTTTCCATTTTTTTCATATCATAATTATTGCTGCTTCTGCCCTTCATTGTTTTGTCTGTGTGTGTCTAAAGATGTTCTCTTATCCAGGCACTCAGATTCTTATTAAAATTGAGATCACACTTGTGAGCTGTTTGATGAGATCCAACAGCTCCCAGCTACCTGATTTATCTATGACATTGGAACCTTTAACTCTAAAATATTCAAAAGGGCAATATTTTGAAAGGCAACAGCCTTTAAGGTTGCCTAGCACGTGGGTGAGTTGCAAGGACCTGCATCTTTTTAATGTTTCCTCCTCTCTCTTGTTATCATATTCATTTTCATCCCACTCCCACCAGAGCATTTTCCAGAAGACTTTGATACCTCAAACTTCAAAGTTCTCTCTTAACATATTTGATAACTATAATGACCCATTTCTTTTTTATAACTACCAGATTTTTGCTCCATATGCTTAGAGCTTGATTCTCCCACTCAGTCTCCCATCATGAAAGATATTACTACATTTATGTTTATGTATTTGTGAGTTAATTGAACACAATCTCCTTTGCAAACTTCATATGCTAACACAAACAAAACAAAACAAAAACAGTGAAATTATGAAATTTTCAATTCAACATTAACCAATATTTAATGAGTTTCAAAAAATCAAGCCTAGGAATATGATGGATACAAAAAATTAGAGCCCTTCAATTATTACATCACAAGAAAAGTAAGAGCTGAAAAAATTTTAAGCTTTGTTTGGTATTGAGGGGTGATGGATTTTAAGCCAAAATTGATGTGGGATGGAAGCACTAAATGTTAAATATTAGTGGAATAATGAATGAGTCTCATTTAAAATTGGTGTTATCAAACACTTTTTTGGCTTTGCTTTCAGAGGACTTTAGTAGCACCACAATCTCAAGTGAAGCCTTGAACACCTTATATGCATCTATTGTGCATATCAACATCTCATCCATGCAAAAGAATTTCCCATAAGTACCAAAATAGATGCCATCTGTTGGCCAAACGAAGATAATGAGTGAGGGATGAAGATTCAGTGAAAATCTGGTAAACAAGGATGATAATTTAGCATTTAAAAAAGAGAAGTCCAATATGCCGTCAAAGACCTCTTTGGAAATGAAGTCAAGAACAATGTGTTTAACAGTGAGAAATTCACATGAGCTACAGCAACATCATATATCGTTTTAGGTAGCCATAAATTGTGGTACCAGCCATTTAAAATGCTTTCTCTTCAAATTTAAGGGCTAACTATCTTAATGAAATGAATATGTCAGGTTGTTGCCATTTGATCTCATCCAATAGTTCACAAGTGGGTATTCAACCAATTCACTGGTAAAAAGTATCTGAATTAGTCATGTGTCTATAAAACCTGAAAATAAGCTAATTCTTTTCTATTTTTTATCAGCAGTTTATCAATTACAGAGGGTAGAAATGATAGACAAATGTGTATGCATGTATTTAAAAAGTCTTGCTTGAATCTTATAAAACATGTTGGATTGATGTAATTTCAATTTGAGGCTATGAATTTCGGGGACAACCAAATAATTGATGAGCTTAAAAAAGGGTAACAATGGATTAAAATATTAATAATTAGATAGATCAAAATTAAAAGATATTTTGAATACTATCTATTATATATATTTTATCCATATAAATGTAAATGCATATAAAACTTTCACTTTCAATTCTTTTAATGTACTCTTTACTGATCCATTCATCCAGGAACATCTGTCAGTGTTTGTTATTTTAATTTTATCAAACTTCTTTGGCTGTGATTAGAGTTCTGTCTCTTATTAGTTGGATTATCTTGTCAAGTGATATTAATGAGTCCATAGCAGAGACAGATTCTTATGGCTACAGTTCTTGGTCTTCATCTGTTCTTGGCAGGTTTGCTCAAGCTTAAAATGTTGAACTTGGAGGGATGCAGTGTTACTTCTGGATGTTTGGACCCTATCTCCAGTTAAGTTTCTCGGTTCTTTTGTTTCTTATGAACCTTTGGTGGCATTTATGGTTTTGACAATAATATGGACCTTAAATTGAATATTCTAGTGTTTGGAATGTAATCCCTTGAACAATTTGTTTGAATAAATGTACTTTTTAATTTAATTAATTTTTTAAACATCAAATGTTGTCATGCATCAGATGGATGGAAATCATGGTAGTCCTTAGTGACAATTTTTATGAGATATATATATATATATATATATATAAATTTGAACATATGAGATTTTCATGTGGGAAATAAAAATCATAATAGGCAAATGGGTTACTGATGTGAAAATTTGAACATCAAGCACCCATGTTTGTAGTCACGGTTATTACCGTCATGTGATTTATTTATGCAAGGTTTGGCATGGGAGTGCTTACAATCAAAATGGCTCCTCTGTCTTTGGTTGAGTGGTTAAGTGATGGGGAATTTTCGCTAACAAATACCATTTATAGTTCTTGGAGAACAATACTGAAGAATGATATCCATGATGGAGAGGGAATGTGATATGCATTATCATTCTGGTTGGAATATATTCTCCCCAATGGGTTGGGTGATAATATATATAAATTGCTAGATGTATTTTCTTTTAATTTTTACAATTAATGTAAAGTTTTTTATGTGCAGCTCTTGTCACTTTGGCATACTTAAATCTCAACAGGTGCAATCTATCAGATGATGGATGTGATAAGTTTTCGGGTAAGTGATTCTAGAACTTCTGTTACCAAAGTGTATTTGGTTCTATGCATATTTTTTAAAGCACATAATATTGATAGTATCAATATATCACTTTCAACCATCACATGCCAAAACAGTTGGCAATTTTATGGCGCTGAAATATTTATATCTGCAGGACTAAAGAACTTGAAGGAATTAAGCTTGGGATTCAATGATCTAACAGATGCATGTTTGGTGCACCTAAAAGGTACTCCCTCTCTCTGACACGCATAACAGTGTCAACCTATGTAGATGTTCTTTTGAATTCCTTGCATTACCTAGGTAAATATATGAACTCAGGTCATTAGATTTGTCTAAATATCCCATTAATATGTGCATTGCATGGAAGAGGTATAAATGTTCTGTTTTCTACTAGAATTTTTATCAATCTACTCACCTGGTATTGGCTTCTTTGCAGATTTAACAAATTTGGAGAGCTTGAACTTGGATTCGTGTAACATTGGCGATGAAGGGCTCGTTAGTTTGGCAGGTTTATTTTTTAAAATTCTCTTGAATATTGTTATTCTTTCTTCTATTTTGACTAATATTTGCTACTTCATGTTGTCTGCTATGTTATATGTTAAGGGTGAGTATATCAAGGTTTGGTTTTGGTTCTATTTAGAATCGGAACTTACCCTAAATAAAATTAGTTCCTAAAATTTAGAATCGGAACTTACCCTATTTAATAGGGTACCCTATTTTACGGTTTCGATTTGTGTCCGATTTCAAAATAGGGTACTATATTTATTAGTTATCTTAGTTTTTAATTTTTTCGGTAAAATTTATATTGTAAAGATTCATTTAAGTATAATATTATAAGTATTCACTTAAATTATAAATTTAACTCAATAAAAAAATTTTAAAAATAAAATCAATGATATTAAATTGCAAAAGTAATAAAATAGATGAACACAAAAATTGAGTGAATAAAATCAAAGAGAAATAAGTAATCAAAGAGAATTGATATATGATAAATTATTTTAAAAAATATTATATTACTATTTGAGTTAATATAACACATCACGAGAAAAAGAAATTAAATTTTTTTTTTTGTAATAGTAAGTTATATTTCTAATAAAATTATACCGTGTATGTATTTATTTATTAAAATTATTAACTTGTTTGATAATTTTAAAATAAATATATGTAAAACACAATTTTATTAAATTATTATACAAATAATATGATAAATTAAGTTAAATAAATATTATAAATATATTTATTAATTCTTCCTTTATAGTTTAATAGTTAAAGATTGTTTTTTTTGATAAATTATTTACTGAATCAAATATGAATATATTTTACATAATATTTATGTTTATACAAATTCAACAATATATTTCAATAACATGTATTGTATTTTAGATGAATTATTTATTTCAAAATAATGAAATTAATTTTTCATAATTTTAATGAAAATTTTAAATGTTATTGTTTTATTAATTAAATAATTTATCAAATGTTATTTGTTTTGATGCAAGTTAATTTAAATAAAACTTATGAATAAACTCTACAACATAAGTGTGTGGCAAAATGGTTTAATGGGAGGTCTTGTGCTCGAATCTTAGTGCATGACTTGGTTTTCAATTTCTTTTCTTGGTTTGGTTCATATGTTTGATCTCAGTTATCCATCCTATAGAACTGAAATAAACTGGTTCTTAATAATCTAATATCGGAACCGGACCAGAAATAGACCGATCAGTCTAGTTGTTCCACAAGGTTTTGAGTCAAACAGGAACCTATGCTTAGTACTATTTTATATGTAGTGCAGAATGGCTTGGTATGCCTGTAAATTGTTTGTGATGCATGTGTTTTGCCTTTCAGAGCAATCTTTTAAATTGGTTTTAAAGTTATGGTTTAATCTTTCATTTTCTTGATTATTAGGTTTTTGCAAGACCAATCTTAAGCCTGGACTAACCAACAGTATAAGTGACAATGTTGTTATAATGCGATATTTATTTTTCCACTACTTACTGTTTTGAATCTTGCAGTAAACCCTCTTTTTTATATGATTGCAAGATTAGCATTATTTTTTAGTTGTCACATCTGGGAATTTGTTATTTGATTGTTTTTTTAATTACCCGGCTAACGAGAAAAAGTGTATATTGTGTTTATTGTGCTCCCTTGGCATCTAAGTAAAAGAAAACATTTCTAACAAATAGCATCTAATAATATATGCGGTTCCTCCTTTCAGGCCTTACACTCATGAAAAATCTTGAGCTCTCTGATACTGAAGTTGGAAGCAATGGGCTCTCCCATTTTTCTGGTTAGGTTTCTATCTCGACTTACTATCTGACATTTTGTGGTATTAGTGGCTCAAACTATGGTAAGAGCAAGAGAAAGTTGAAATTAAATTATTTTTTGCATCTACTGTAAAAGTTGATGTTTAGTCATGATACTCTCTTTGTTTTTTCCTTTTTTTTTTTTTTTCTTTTCCTTTTGATGATGTAAAAAAGGCAAATGAGACACAGATTGTTATTTAAATTGCATTCAACATACTCCCCCTCACATGCAAGTGCATGATCACCGTCACAAACACAACTTATTATGACCTAAACAATATAATGGGGAGAATCAAACAATGAACCTCTTGGTCAAATTAGCTCTTATCCCTTGTTGAGATAACCGTAAAACCAAAAGCTTAAACTTCTAGGTGAGAGCTTAGCAATAGTATTTTAAGATCTAACATGCCCCGCCATCTTTGGGGCACGTAGATCAAATGTAAACTGAGTGCAAAAATGAATGCAATTTAATTATATAAGTTACTATAAACAGGATATTCAGGACCGGATCCACCAATTGGCAATTAGATGGTGGACTGTAATATAGAAGGCAATAGAAAAAGAAAGGAGGGGTTGGGGGCAAAACAAACACGTAATTAGATCTTCCCTGGGGCCATTTGAACATTGGACCTCTTGGTCACATTGGCCTTGATACCTTGTTTTGATTAACCATTAAACAACAAGCCTAAGCTGGTAGGTAAAACTCCAAGCAATTGTAGTATTTAAGCTCTAACAACTGGCGTATTTCTCAGGGTTATACTAAATATGCATTTCTTGTGGAGGCCTATCTGGCACATGCCAAGAAATTCTTCTAAATGGTGCCTGCTTAAACTTGTTATCTAACCGTTGATTTATGGAGCATGACTTCTGTATCTCTTCTTTGTGGATGAAAATTGTATCCCATGGTGTAACACAAGTTCCCCTTCAACTTTTGGGGTTATCTACCAATGAGAATTAAACTGTGTGGTGTGTGTAGTTGCAATATCATACCATCTGATACTTTTGTAACAATGATTGCCTGTTGATTATCTTCTATTTGATTTTTTACTGTATTTTTATTTTGTTTGATGAGGATCATTGTTAAATGCATGGCTGATTTATGCTGCTTTCTTTTCATAGGTTTGACTCATCTGGAGAACTTAAATTTGTCATTTACCTTAGTAAATGATAGTGGTTTGAAAAGGTTGTCTGGACTGACCTCTCTTAAGTCACTTAATCTGGATACCCGTAATGTCACAGATGCTGGGCTGGCAGTTCTTACAAGTAAGAATATTCATAATATTTTGTAATGGACCATGCTAACATTGTGCATCTATTTTAGTACTCTGTAGAAATGTTTTGTCTGCTTGTGGTCTGAGATATCGTTTGTTTGAGTGAAATAGTCAGCTTGATCTTATTTTTGTTGAGGTACTTGTTTCTATTATTACACATCTAGGTTTAAATTCATTATCGGAATGCATGCATATGGTGGTAATTTTATGTTGGTGTTACTTAGTACCTTTTATACAAAAAACCACCCCACCTTCCTCTTCTTTTTACTTCCTTTCCGCACTATATTTATTGACATCTGAAATTTGGCATAAACAAGTCATGCCTTCTATCCCAAAATTTCAAAGTAACAGTTTTTAACAAAATGTATTTGTGTGATCTTTTAATCATAATTATGTTGTAACATGATTGAACTGTGCTTTTAGTTACGCATGGAGAGGCTCTATAGGATTATACCTGTGTGATCTTGTGATAGAATTGTCTTTATGTAAAATCATATTGTATCTCTGATAAAACATGCCTTGTTCTTCCTAAAGAGCTCAAGTGTAATTCCAATTGTCTTTTCAATTACAAAAATATGACCAAGTTAGATTCACTCCAGATTCATTTTTAATCAATATCATTCTTCTGCAGATGTATCCTTGTTATCATTTTACTGCTTTTGCTTATGTAGGTTTGACTGAACTGACTAATCTGGATCTCTTCGGTGCTCACATTTCAGACTCTGGAACAAACTGTTTGCAGTGTATGTTAAAAGATCTTTATTTTGATTAATTATTTCAGTTTGCCTTTTGGACTGTTTATAATAATGCATCTTTTGTTGGTCTGAAACCTGGGAGTTTGACAGCAGAAGTTAATGCAGAAGTGATATCCTTTTATATCTGTTACAAATAATCTGTCACATATATGTTATAAATCCTTTTGATTTCATTTCAAACAGGCTTCAAGAAACTCCAATCTCTTGAAATATGTGGTGGAGGTTTAACCGATGCTGGTGTGAAGAATATCAAGGATCTTCACTCTCTGAAGTTGTTGAACCTGTCACAAAACTGTAGACTGACAGACAAATCCCTGGAATTAATTTCAGGTACTTTTGCTTATCATTACTCAGATTTTGCGGTTTTAGCATAACTCTGACCAAAAGAATGTGATTTTTAGTACTACCACTGCAACAGATGACTGCAGGCATAATTAAGACAGTCGGTTTATGTGAGATTATCTCCATTTTGTTTTGCGGTTTTGTTCGACTAGTGTTAGTGACAATAGAACAGTAGAGTGAATGAGTTCTGCTTGTGAAAACAGGCATTAGAAAGGGGAACTATGGTGCACTAAGGTTTAATTGTCTATCCTGTCATCAAACGTGAACATTTCTAATTTGTGAACACAACCCTCCTTTGTTTGCTCGCAACATCTAACTGAATATTAATATAACTATTTAGGAGTATGAAAATGTCCGTCCATTTGGCAATACCTCCTTCTGAAGTTAGCCATTACTTTTAACTTCTCAAACGAAAATTTTGATGCTCACAATTCATACCTATTCAAAATACAATGCAAGAAGCTTGCAATATGGATTTCTTGAGATGAACTTTTTTTTTGTGTCAGAAAATTTTAAAGTAGATAACTGTGAATAAAGATTCATAAAGCCCACAGTCCTTGTCTCCTAAGCGTGCTTTAGTAGAGATTTTCCCAAACCTGGATCAAGAACTTGGCTTTAAGGATTTCATGTTGCAGTTTAATCTGTTCTCTTTAAAGTTATGCTCCCATTCTATCCTGCAATCTACATTCCATTAGACAATTGAACTCAAAATTTTCTTAATTAATGTCGTAACGTTTCCCTGTAAATACAGGACTGACAGCATTGGTATCCTTAAATGTTTCAAATTCTCGAATAAGCAATGAAGGATTGCATTATTTGAAGCCTTTGAAGAGCTTACGCTTGTTATCTCTGGAGTCATGCATGGTGACAGCATCAGAAATGAAGAAGCTTCAGTCTACTTCCCTGCCTAATATTGTATATTATCGGCCAGAATAGTTCTGGAACAGTTGTCACATATACATGTAAATACATTCATATAAAAGCATTACCGCACTAAGGAAATAAGGTTGGAACATTGTGATAAAAGTACTGACAGCCTTTAATATATATGGCTAGGCCAGGCTAGCTACTGATAATGAAATTGCCTCTGCTGTAAAGAATTGTACATGTAGGTTTGTGTTAAACAAACTGCAAATCGTGGAGTTTCATTATGACAACAGAATCTGCCTTTTAACATAATTTGCCTTGCATCGTTTCCTTTCTTTACTTCCTCTCACTTGTTTATCCTCCATTTATTTTGCTTTCCATTACCATGTAATGCCCTAAAAATCCTTCAGGACCCTTAAGTGGGCAAAATTCCCATGGACTTGTATATGCTATAAATGAGGTGATTGCAATGAGAAGATACACGACACATTAATTCAAGCTCTCCCATTTGGTTATGCTTTGGCTTTTCAATATTCCTTTTAGGTCCTCCATTTTAGTTTATTCACTGTTGAGCTAGTAGTCCACAACAGTCAGTTCATTTTTAGAATTTTGGATGGAATGAAGTTGCCAATTTCTTAAAATTCTTTTTCAAAATATTACATAAATGAATTAAATTATGCCCTAATTTTAGTATGAGTATGATTCAAATCTCTAACCTCCTAAAACCACTTCTAAGATCGTATTAATTAAATTAATTTGTAATAAATAATTAATTATTTGATTTTTAATATAATAGCTAACAAAATAAAAATTATAATTAATGACAGAGAATATATGTTTTTGAATGCACCATCATAAGATAATAAAATTAATTAATATTTAGTTTCATTTAAATTATTTTAGTTAGTTGGTAATTCAAATACTTACAAATGATATCAAAATACATGCAATCAATTTATTTGTAAACATTTAATAATAAATATGAGTTAACATCTACACTGTTTTATAACTTGATTTTAATTGGTTTGATAGTGTTGGTCCTTACAAATGATCTCCTCCAATTTCATACTTCACCGCTGTATTTTGAAAGTAAAATAATAATTAAAAAATTGATAATATTAATCTTTAGTAGAATTAATTTATTTTTTTATTAATATTTAATATCTAATATTTTCATTTTACACCGATTCTAACTAAGAAGCCACAGCACCTTGAAACCTAAATTCTATGTAATTAAGAATTTAACAAGTTAGTAAGTAAATAAAAGAATCAAATTCACATGACCACAATGAAATTTGGGATTGTTTCAAGTGTTTGATAAACACATTATTTATCACTGATTAAACACTAATGACTTACAACAGCACCAAATGAAGCCTAACACTGGTTTGCTGCACATATAACTGGAACTGCATTCACAAGACAGAACTACAAGATACTATTACAGGAGTTTCTTTTACTGTAATATCTCCTCTCTCAAGCACCAAGTTAAGGAAGAAAGTGCAACTCTTGGCAAGACTTCATAAATCATAATGTATAAAACAAGCAAGGTCCAATAAACAAGTATTGATTCTTCCATAAATTCTGAATGACTAGACAAAGCTTGAACAAGCTCAAAATAGAAAATTGAATCTAGAAATTACATAACGAATAGACTAGCAGACAAATAATGCATTATTGTGACAACTAAACAATGAATTTGAAATCCAATACTCTTCTAACTGACAAACTCAAAACAGCAGAGGCAATGGCAGTGAAGGCAGAAACCACCAGTTGAAAAAAAAAAGGGCAATCTCTGCTACTTCATCCTTGTCTCCTAGTGTGGATGGAAATAAATTAAACTCTTTCTCAAAACAAATACAAAATAGAAGTCGAGAAGTACAATTTTCCTCTTTTTTTTTTCCCCCCTTTTTGTGACAGAGTACAATGCTGAAGCTGAACCTAAGGTACCAACAAAACCTGTAAACAGATAACCAAAGGTTACAACTGGGATTCACACTAGCAATAATGAAATAATGAAAGGAAGAAAAACATAAGCAAATGCATACAGCAGAAGCTGCCAACCATAAACACTCCAAATAAAAGCAATCACACTTGAATATGAAGAAAGCAAGTGGTTTTCAGCATTTGGCTACATAAAAAGGATGAATAGGTTTATTCACAGAGTAGCTGTAATGGATCTTCCAAGAACTAAAGAAGGGCAAGGAACAGAGAATTATTAGGCAATCACTTTGAATTGTAAAGTTGAGAAAGTATCTTGAAACCTCGAACATGAAAGCAGGGAGCACGGCAAGAAAGAGTGCATCTTCAGCTTTCAGGCTCATCTAATTTTTCATCGATATTTTGAGATGACTGTGGGGATAATTACTTTCTATTTACTCATGGAATTGATTCTCTCGAAGAAATCTAATGTAATACAAATATTGAGATGTGAACAGCCCTTTCATTTTAATAAAATTCTTTTGTTTCCTATAACGAAGAATAAAAAAAATGGTCCTGCCTACCTCATTTGAACAATCATCTTCACAAATATTTTGGACTCTGTTTTAAGAAGACCATCTAAACTGGAATAAATAAATAAAGCTATGGTGTACCTTACATATTACAAGATTGTGGTTCCTTATGCCAATAGTTTATTAATCTTATCCCCAACCCTTCCTTGTACATAAACTTATTATTTATCAAGACGTGGTTTTCAATCATCACATAATTTGATCAGATTGCATTTACACTGTAATCCAAAACCAAATATCATGAAATTTTTTTACAAAATTTTCTCCTCTAAACACAAATGATCTTATACGTTCTTCAAAATAAAATGTTTGACTAGGATTTTTTCTCAGACTTTCCTTTTAGCCTTTTCCAGGAACAGGTACTTTGTCAATAGCAAGTGAGCATACTGAGCACTTTATAGAGCAAGTGGAATCTCAGGGGAAAATTTTAAGTGAAAAGTGGAATTGAAAAAAACCCTGAACCAAAACATCATAAACAGATAATTGGTAGGTAAGGCATCTTAACAAATAAAGCAGCAGCTGAACAAAGAGTCCATAGTATTTTAATCTGCTAATGTGGATGTTTGTACAAGACAGACATGAGTTTACCTTAATAAGACAAAGCAGCAGCTAAGCAAATAATATGTAATACATTAACCTACATTAGAAAAGTTCTTTTATGCCGCATCATGCAGTCCGTATACATCATTTTGCAGAGCAGACAAACTCTAGCAGCATTTTTTTTAAATTATTTTTATAAAATAAAGAGTTTGAATCAGCAAGAGTATTACTAACCTATCAACCCAAGGCTATATATTCCAGAAGATAGAAAATAGCAAGCATGTCTTTTCACCATGTGCTTCCTTGTCCCTCAAAAACATTTGGCTCATGTATGCTCTAAAGTGCGACAAAGCTTTGAAACTCGCCGTCTAAGTAATGGTTCAAGCCGGAATGATGAAACCCCATTTTGCCACTTTCTAGCTTCATACATCTCGTTCCATGCCTGTACTATCTCATCAATTTTAAACCCTAAATCTGCAATCACATGACCAGAAATATGATTAAGCTTTACAAGATTATTAGAATCTGATCTAAATATTGAGTTAGTAAATCAAGTATTACCTTCAACAGCATTATTGTTAGAACAATGATTCTTTAACATAACAGTTATATCTGTTGGAGATGCTCCAGCAAGTGCAAACTTCTCAACTGCAACTTCTAGACATTCTTGCCATACTGGTAGCCCCAACTTGTATTCCATAATTGATCGCTCATAGAGTATGGTACCCCACAAGAGGTTTATCTGGGACCTTATGTTTGTAACCCGCTCTTCAGCTTCATCTGCTGAGATATCTTTAAATAAACCATGCAGTCCAGTTTTCTGTAAAAGGGTATCAACTTTCTTTTGATTAGAAAGTTCACTCAGGTGTTGCCCTTCAATATCTTCCCACAACTGCATCCCCCTTTCCATATTCTTCTCAGCATTGTTATAAAGTTGTGGAACCTCTGTAGAAGGCCATGTATTTAAATCAACATTGCTACTAAGTGCATAATACCAAGAAAGTTTTGCCTGCTCAAATTGCTGCTGACCCAGAGCCAGAAAGCCTTCATAGAAATCTGGTTTGATTTTTAATGCTTCCTCATATCTCTTTCCTGCTCTTACAAATTCTTGCTGTGCCCAATCATAAGCACTCTTTATCTGTTCAAGTATAGATTCTCTTGAGGCATCTTCAATGTGGCAAACTCTCTTTCTTGCCCTGGACATGTGAACATTTCCCCAGTTGAACAATGCTAATGCTCCCATCTCTTGAAATTTATCAGCTGCTCTATTAAATAGGCCCTGGGCTTCTTCACATGTAACCGCCTCCTCCATAGCCTCAGAATATACCTTCATGCCAAGTTCATGAAGATTCAAGTAAGTATCGGAATCTAACCCAACATGGTTCTTGAACAGCTGAGCAAACTCAATTATCCACTCATCTAAATATGATCCCTTTTCTGCTCCTTTACCCCTTCCCACATTCCCATTTTCAATAGTTTTTTGTTCCATATCAAATAAGTGCACCTTCTCATTCTTAAATCTCCCACAGAACGGATCCTGCTCTGGTTTAACTTCTACAATGTACAGTCTGATAGAACCCTGTATTTCTGCTGATGCTTCAGCCCATCTTAATTCTTCATCAGTTGTAATTGTGACCAAATCACCTTCTTCATCCCTGTATTTAATAAGAACTGCTCTCGAGCTTGGAAACCGATCACTTATAACCTCTCTAAGTTGCAGAAGGCTGCAATTAAGTGGCAATTGAGCTACTCTTATATCCTCCCCAAACACCAACTTTACCATCCTCTTTGGCTCTTCTTCCTTAACTTTCTCCTCCACAACCGCCTTATCCTCAGCCTTCTTTTCCTCAATTTCATCATCAACCTTCTTATCCTCAATCTTTTCATCAACACTCTTCTCATCAACTTTAACTTCAGCCTTCTTCCGCTCAACTTTGTTGCTCTTCTTCTTCTTCTTCTTTATCTTCTCTTTCACTACTTTTGGCGCAAATGAGACAAGAGGAGGTTCAACATATTCTGGAGGCAGTTCAATAACAGTGTCATTCACCCTTAATCCTCTCTCTTCAAGTTCTTTCTTCACCCTTTCCGCAATCTCTATTGCCATAACATTATTAGGCTCCTTGTTTAGAACTGTATTGACATCTCTGAAAGCCAAATCCAGCCTATTCAAAGCCTCATAACACCTAGCTCTTTTTATAAGCGCTTTACTGTACAAGGGTGTGACTTCTAGTGCCAATTCGCACTCATTTATTGCCCTGGGGTACTCACTAAGACCCATCTGCATATAACAGGCAGCCATATTACTCCGAAGATATGATACATCCATATGATTCCTTGGAAGTAATTTGAGGGCTTCCTCATATTTCAACATAGCTCCTTCAAGGTCCCTTTTCTGAAACAGCTTGTTCCCCTCCTCCTTCAACTCTTGAGACATGCCAATGAAGACTGCAGTGTCCTTATCATAAGATTTGGGACTATTATTCCCAACTTTGGTCTGCTTTTGACTGCCATCTCCTGACGGTCCACCTGTCTGTTTCTTATTCTTATCATTGTTCTTCCCCATTCCAACCCAAAATAAAACTATCTATAACTATGCTGAAACCCAATTAAACACCTTGAAAACTTAAGACTATAAGCAAACTATGTTGAAGCTCTCAGAAAAGTTAACCAATCCAGTCCCAACAACTAATGTTATATAGAACTTCACAGAGTCCAAGTAACTCTATGAAAACTCAAAAGCATTAGTTTTGCCACAATATTTACTCTTCAAACAAATCCTCCAAATTCAAATTAACAATACATATAACAAATAAAAACAGAAAAGCACACAAATAAAAACTCTTAACCGCAAAACCCATAAATCATATCCACATAAATCCTCAATTTCGATCAATTTCAATAGAACAAATTCAAAGTCCCAATATACACCCCTTTAACCTCAGATGCATTCTTCTCTTATCCTACCAGCACGAACATAAATGCCAGAAAAATAAGATAAAGGAAACACGGCTAAAACAAATAACTATCACCTCTCCAAATCAGGATTTGCTAATGTCTCTCCAAGAAAAAAACAAATCCCAATTCAGAGAGAAAGAAATAACACCTGATTCAGCTACCAAACCACCCTTCTATAACTTCGTTTGATAAGAAAGAAATACAGAAACAGACAATACCCGGAAACGAAACTTATCTCGGAAACAAAATGAGCAGGGTATCTTTCCAGGAAAAGTTGGAACGAGTAAAAGTGCAAGAGAGAGAGTCTTTGAGAAAATCGGACACGTTTAGTTAGCAAAGAAATGAGACGTTGTCTAAGCTCCTCGCGCAATTTGCAAGATTCTAACAATAAGCTGAGAAAACAAATCCAGAAAATAAATTTTTCTTTTTTTTTAAAAAAAAAAAAGATGGACCCCACTCAGGGTTCCGTTGATTCCAAGTTTCTTGGGTCCGTTTGATGATATGTTAAAGGCAAAGATCCGTTTTCACTATTGCCAGATCACATTTTCCTCGTTCCCTTCTTCCAGTCTTCTAGCTTCACTATTCCGCCATAAATATTTTATCAATTTTATTTATTTATCTAATTTAAATTAACAATCTTTTTAAGCAGTTTTTAAATATTTTTTTAATTATATTTACTAATTTTCAATTTTATAGCAAAATTTTAAATAATATTATTAATTTTACCCACATGAAATTTGCGACGTCTGATGACATCCACGTGGTCATTATCCTCCAAGGACAAAACCATGTGATTGCGAACTGCTGTGGGTCCCAACAACTGCCAATCACATAGAAGGAAACTTTCAGTTTTGCTTCTGTTACAAGGCAACGGTAAACGGCATATGCAAAGTTGGTTTACTTCACTGCACCCCCTGTATTTGTTAATAAATAGCAAAGTAATTGTAATCATTTCTATATGTATCAGTTCGCCCCATTATGTGCCTCTGATTGGAGACAAATAGGTTCCGTCAGATTAAGATTCTAAAAAATGGTGGATCAACACGACATAAGAACCTCACATTTTAGATATAAAACTCTAACTCACATTAATAAGAAAATACAAACAATGAGTTAAATTTATATTTTAATAATTTTTATTTATAAATTTTTTTTAAAAATTTAAAGTTCAACACAAAAAATTTAAGGGATTTATACATCGTAAGTATGATACAAAACATAAATGAATCTCAATTTTTCAAGCCAAACTAACTCGACACAATGCTGTTTACTCCTTTATTTGTGATTTTAATTGTGATCTTAAATATCATTAATTTATTGATTTATAATTTTTTTTATTTTTACTAATAAATTAAAATAAAAATATAATGTATTCATGATAAATTATAAAAAGCTAAAATTAACAACTATCTCCGCCCCTCTTTTGGGCCTTATCTCTATTCTTAAAATCTATTAATTTTAATAGTAGTAGATATTGAAAAATGAAATGGGGGCAGATTGATGATTCATAAAAAGTTAGGGACATGTTAATACTTTTTTGTAAATAAAGGTGGTGTAATGAAAATAACCCAAAAGAATTTTGCTTGCGTTGTCCAAAAGTGGTTTGCATGACGTGACGGCATGTTTCAAGAAACCGCCCCGTCCGCCGCCGGCCCAAGGTTGGCAAATCTTTGATGACTCTTTTTTTTTTAATTTCTAAATAAATTATAAAATAATCTGACGGCCGTGAATTTTAAGGCAAGTGTGGGAAGCATTTCCGTGGAACATCGTAGACATACACAACCGAAACGACTTGCCTTTTGCCTTTTTTCTTTTAATTTTTTATTAACTGGTATATTTACTTTTATACCCTTCATCTTTTATGTTATTTATTTTTAATTATTATTATTATTAATGATGGAATATCTGAAAATTCATGAGTACGCTCGTGTGTGGGTGGGTGCACGTGCCGTAGCTCAACTTTAAACTGTCATGTTGTAGGCTTACAGCTTATCAAATATGGGCTAAAACAAAAAAATGAACCGAACCCATCATGGGCTCGACTGGCCCGGCTCATAAGAATAAATCACGTGACGTCGCACGTGCTTTAATCGTAGATTCTTCTCGCTGACATGGCAGAATCTGATTCCTCGTTGTCGACATCACATGATACACCTGTCGGTCTCGCCAGGTGACTCTGAGCTTCTCGTCTCAAGAAAATTGGCAAAACCAAGAAGCTGAATTTCAAAAGTAATCAGAATTTGAGTTCGTGAGGGTTTTTTTTTTTTTTTTTTTAAACGGACAGAAACAAGAAGATGAGATTGCTGTGTTTGGTTCTTGTTTTGTCATATACTCTCTGCAACTACGTGTTAGCCGATCAAATCTATCCCGCTAATATAGGTGGTTTTTTACTTTCGTTTTTGTTTTAATCTAATCTATAGCTTTTTTGCACCTCTGTGCTTATTCTTGTGCCTATTTTTCTCTGATATGAACTAAGATAATGTATTATTTTTATCTGGGTTTTTATTAATTCTGGGTGAAATTTTAAAGAACTGGTTTTTTTAAGGATTGTAGAGCCATATTTAGTTGTCCCTAATATTTATTTTTGTTGAAATGAGAATTAATATTGATTTTAAAGCTTTTGTTTGTTTGAGCTTCAAAAGATGTGACAGCAATGGAAGAAAATTTTACTAGAGTGCAAGTGTTAACCAGAATGATGGCAGTTGGAGTTTATGGAATTTAGTCAACATAGATCCATAGCACAGTAATTAAACGCTAGACATCTATTGCTTTTCAAAGGGCCAGCTTCGATGCCCCTGAAGTCTCTCGTGAGTTAGCTATGTGATTAAGCTAGTAATTTCAAGTGCTTTGCAACCATGTCTAGTTTCTAGTTCAAGGGGATCAACTACTTTGGGCCAAGTTTGCTGCTGGCAAACCTAAAACCAACCATCTATATAGTTGTGTCAGGTTTCTGCATCAACTTTTGCTTATCAAATAGGATTTCTGGTGGCAAAATCCTTAAAGGGAAAACTTGATCTAAATAGAAAGCATGACAGTGTGAGCTACCGAAGTGATATCCATGTTTATAATGGAATCATTCATACAGTTGCTTTCTATGATCATGTTTTAGTTATGATGTTATGTTCGTTGTGGCTTTGAGATTCTGGTACTGAGTGTTCTTCAGTGATAAGGCAAACAGTAAGTTTCTTATTTGTTTGTGTTTTATAGGTTACAAACCTCTATTTTTCATATGGTAATTATGCCAGCCAATCACTTCTTCTAAATTGTGTCACTACTTATAGTTCTAGTCCTTTTTCTTAGGATTGTATCCTGG
Organism: Khaya senegalensis; assembly: GCA_032402905.1. Lineage (NCBI taxonomy): Eukaryota > Viridiplantae > Streptophyta > Magnoliopsida > Sapindales > Meliaceae > Khaya > Khaya senegalensis. The sequence goes on along the minus strand of CP135556.1, from coordinate 4,789,801 downwards.
TTCAGTAAGTTTACATGTTTCACTGTACTTCTCTTATATGTTATTGGTTGACAGGCGGTACATTTAGTCCTAGCTCCCGTGAATCAAAATACAGGATTGAATTCCATTCAGAAGACTCCCCTTTTCATCCTGTAAGTAGTCTGAGACTGTTGAATTTATCTGCTGCAGGAATAGATAATTCAAAGGCAATTTTCAATTGGCAGGAATAAATTGGTCAGAAAGTAAAATTGTTTCCCTTGGCTAGTAGTGGTGTAGAGAGTTTCCAATATTTGAGTCTTCCCTTAGGAGGTAACCCAAGGACTATGGAGTTTTGCAATCCATTGTGGAGAAAGTTGAAAAAAAATTTTGGAAGAGGGCTTGTCACTCTGGAGGAAGGAAGTTTAGTTTTGGTGAAGTTAGTATTGTAAAGTAAAGTCTACCTAAATGTTATCTTTCTCTTTTTGAAATTGCAGCCCATGCAGGAAAAAGAATTGAGTAGAGCATGAGACTTTTTTTTTTTTATTTTGAATGAACCTGTATTTAGTACTTGGACAATAAATGGTTAATTTCTTTCAGCCTAATTACAAAAGACCAACTTGGTTGGCAAAATAGGGAGAGCCCTCTTTTTCATGGGAGATATCTGATCAATTCAAATAAACTTCAAGAAAGGTGTCTGATGATTTATGGGAAATTGATGATCGTTTCTAGAATTTTTGGTGTGGTTTTTGACAAGTTTTAAAAATAATGGACTCTGCTGTATTTTATCAAAATCTAGGGGAAGTCAATAATATTTTTCACTCTGTTAAAATATTTGTATCAATTAATTGATTAACCTTATTATAAACGACTTTAGATGAACCTTATTATAAACGACTTTAAATGTTTTTATATGCAGTATCACATTACAACTTATTGATAAGGGTTCTTGAGGTTTTTTTTAAAATAGTATCACTACAATTATCTTGCAGTCACATGCTGGTGGTCTGATGCAATTAGAATCCATTTTCAACTGCCTCCTAAATTTGTTTTAACTTTTACCATGTCAATGTTAGCTATGAAAAAGGACTACCATGTATCATAACATAATGCACAGGGCTGAAAATTTTGCAGGATGATGACCAGGAGTCTGTGATTATGCCAAATAAAGATGGACAGAATTTCTTATGTTAGTTGCCTAAGCTGCAGAAAACCAAGAGTGAAAGGCCAGTGCCTCAGCATAATACAAGCAGCATGATTGTTGAAACTGAGAAGCGGGTTAAATTGAAGACACCGGATGAGCTGCTTGAAGTATTGAAGGACCGATGCTTTATCAGAGTAATCATCTATATTCTGAAGTTTGTTTGAAATTTGGCATCTTGAGTTATATTTATTAATTTACTAAATTTATATGGCAAATAAACAAAGATCCTTCTTTCTTGGTTACAATTATGTCTCTAACAAGAAATTTCAGTTTTTGTTGTTGTATATTGTGTCTTATTTTAATCACGAATCTCTTACCAATTCTTTTGTGCAGCAAGAAGGTTGGTGGTCATATGAGTTTTGCTACCAAATTGAGATACGGCAAATGCATGTGGAAGATGAGAAGGTAATCTCTTAAATGCCCCGAAGGAAAATCTCATGTTTTTCTTAAAGACCATTCCAGAGTCTATGATGTTTCCTCTTTTCCATTAGCAGAATATTTTTTTTTGGAAAAATCTCTTGTTTTTCCAGAGTAGTATGCCAGGAATGAATCAAATTAGGAGAAGAATTCATAAAACTTGAGTTGCTGAGTTTTGGATTTTGAATTTGTTTGGCACCCAATGTTTAATCAATCCCAATTAGTCTGTCCAATATTGCATTGCTGTTGTCTTTTTTGCACTTTTTGTTGTGGTAATAACACTTGGGAGGAGCACTCTTTGCATTATCATTTTGAGTGCTTGCCTTCCTTTATTGATGTTTCTTAGGGTAATAACAGCTAATGACTGACAAATTCACTTGTAGCAGGTTGTTCAGGAATTTGTCCTGGGCGTGTATGATGCAGAGGTCACAGCTTCTTTATACAATACAGGGGAGAATTGTATAAATAACAAACAAATAAGCAGCAGTTGATAGTTATGACTTTAGAAAAAAGGGAGCCACAAACAGGAGAAAAAAGAAAGGATTTATATTGTGTCACATGTTTTATGTAGGTACCATGCTCATTGGTACACAAATGGAACAATCTGTGATCTTACAAATCAGCCCCGAGAGACTGAGGTATAAATTAATCAATTTATTATTCTATGGTTTTTGGTTTAACTTCCCATTTCCTTTTTCTTTGAATCTCTTTTAAAGTATCTTTTTTTTCCCCCATGCAGGTGAGATTTGTGTGCTCAGAACCTAGAGCTATGATTAGTTCCATTACAGAACTATCCACGTGCCATACAAAGTCCATTGCTTTGCAAGCACCCGGAAGTCCCCCTTTCACCTCTTCAGAGATATCTATTCACAAAAGAAGATAAATAAAGCATATCCAAAAGTTTTATAGATCAATGTATGAAGCCCATGGGCATTCTCGACATAATTATTTTCACTTCTTCAAGCAATAACTTAAATTTTAGGATAGCATTTCAGTGCAACCAAGTAAAAAAGGAAAGATTTTGGGCCTTTACAGCTTCTTAAGGTCTTGTCATCATTGCTGCAATTTTGACAAATAGTTTCTCTGCTGAAGCATGTCTTCCTCTTCCTGTTGATGATAAACCCTAAACAGCGGAAGCAAGAAATGTATGTTCATTACATATTTTTGTTTGTATGTTGTGAAAATTCACTTTATTCATGTGTCTCTGCCTCACACACTCTTTTCACCGACCCACTGTCTTGTAGGTAAAGCGAGAGTTGCTACAAAATGTGGCAATCCCTTAAATAATTTGATGTTCCTATTGTTTTATCAATGAGTAATGCTAGACATCCCAAATTTCCATCCCAAATGATGTAACATTTATTGAGTGAAGTGGTGTTGTGAATGATTTTGAAATTGGGAAGAGTGCTGAATGCCACATCATCAGGATATAAATTTTGAATGTCTAGCATTATCGTAAAGAGTAATGCTAGATGTCGAAACTCCTTACAAACTTTATTTATACAAATTGATGCCACAAAGTTATATTAATACTACATTTCCCATATAATTTTTTTTTTTTAACACCTGTGAAAATTTAGGAAATGTGGATATAACATTGCCACGTTCATTTGTATTAGATGAGTTTGTATGTGCATGTGAATTTTATTGTTGCATCAATCGCTCTAATGATCATGGACCCCGACTGCAGTTTGTTCCAAGAAGAGAGACCTGTGTGGCACACCATTAACTGTAATGTGTTACCAAAGGATTACAAACAAACAAAAGTGGAGCAAGACAGAGACGAACCTAAGCAGAATGTAATGGTCACTGGTGAGGAACATACTGAAGAACAAGGGACATAATCACTGATATTCATATTGTTCGTTCGCAAAGAAGAGTTATGTTGACCATACGAATGTTTAGCACAGATTAGACGTTTAACTGATTGCATTGCCTTCTTACACAAATTAAGTAAATTTTTGTTGTGCTGTAATTTTTCTTCCAAGAAGAAGTTAAAGCAGCTGAAACATACGTATATATGATAGAATATGACCCTTTTACGAGGTTCTCAAATTTCTGCTTTGCCTAATTGCCACAACATTCTCACAAGGTAATGCCAACCATTGAATGAAGGATGAACCCTTACGGTTTGTGAGATTACTAGGACGCGTTAGGTATTATTTTCATAAAATAAACATACAAATTGTATATTTGATTTTATGTTTTTAGTGTTCAGAAAGATGTTTGGTTAATTTTACATTTTGATGGAGAATTGAATATTTACTTGAAATTTAAAATAGAATTATGATATATTGAAATTTTCAATGTTTTTTGTTTTTAATACTTCAAAAGAAAAGAAATGAAATGAAAAGTTTCATACCCCAATGGAATGCCTGCAATCTCATTGCAATTATGTTTTCACTGCATAATTTGAAAATACTAATTCTCCTGCTTGCTACAACAGTTTAATACTGCTGCTTTGGACTCCAAATAACTAGTTAACCTCCCCTCAACACTATAAACATCATTATTGACAGCGACTACTTTTGGCATAGTGCAACATTTTTACCATATTATTCACAAGTTTACCTCTGGCATAATGCTTTTTTCCTTACTGGGAACCTAACACTAGTTGAATACCGGCAGTTGAATCAAGCAGAGCCAAGTACTCGTTTATTGCTTCGCCTTCTTTTGTAACTTCAATGTCATAGTCTGAAAAAACATCCCCTGTTAATTCCTTAGCAAGTTCATCTTCCATCTCCACGTCTCGCTCTACGGCATCACCAGCAGTTGATGTTCCTTCCACATTCATATTATCAAGACTGCTTTGGCCACCTTCAGCACTCTCATTGTTGATCAAACTGCTTGGGCCAACAGTGTTAGGCATGGAAATGGCAGGACTTGCATTGTTGTCAGCAGCAGTTGCTGGGTTTGAACCAGACTGTTCAAGTAGTTGAAGCATTATTTGCTCAATATCGCCACCAGCCTGACAAGCTTGAACCACTGCATATGAGAAAACTTGTAAGACCCTGGTGCAAAACCAAATACTGGCCTGGTGAAATTGTTTTCTGCTGGGTAAAGCAAAAATGGAATTTCCTACTACATAACTGCAAAAAGATAAATATAAAGATGCTAATTGAAAGTACCTCTTGATCGTTCAAAGCCCATGGCAATCAGCTGTTCAATTTTGGCATCTATTACTTGTCGAAGTCTTTTCCTTTTCCTTGATTCGATGTCAAGCTGCAGGTCCAACAAATTTAGTGATGAAGAAGGCTGGAACTAAATACAAAAAGAAATATTCATGAGAAAAGCTATGCGACCTGTAAGGCAGAGTTAGTTTCTGGGTTTGTCAAGTCATCTAATGCTTTTTGAGTGTCATTTTCATTTCTCCGAAGGGCTTCAGCAGCAAGCTCCTTCTCAAATCTGCCAAAATGAGCAACTCTTTTGACTTCATCTATGATGGATGCATAAAGGTGCTTTTGTTATGAACATGAATAATGTTGGCACACACACACGCACTAGGTGTAAATTTAATAATTTTTCAGCATATTTAAAAATAAATAAATAGAAGAAGAAACGAGGAGATAACTGAACTAGTTTGGCTTGCTTACCCAATGGAGACCAATTCTTTTAATCTTTGGATATCCACAGCTTTCTTCAAGGGTGTCATTCCATACTGTTTTTGCTCCCTGCAAATTTGTTAGCTTACTTAACAAAACATGACACAGAATATAAGACTATATACAGATTTCTTTTTCACAGAAAATAGGACCAACTTGATTTCCCTTCTTCGCTGTTCATCTTCCTCCCTTTCCCGTGCTTGCTTTTCCTTTTCCTCGACAAGAAAATCAATGGCACTCCCAACATCCTGATTGCACATTCGCAATGCTCTCTTTGCATCATTTTCTTTAAATCCCATGCTCATAACCAGTGATAAGGATTCATTTGGCACTTGTAGCTGAAATGGACAACAGCAGATAGTGTCACCATCCAAAAAATTAAAAGTGAAGAAAAAAAATATACTTATGGTGGAAGAGATAGGAAGAGAAATATATGTGAGTTGATAAAATCCTTATAAATAGGAAAAGCGTAGATAATTCAAAATCATTATTAATATACCACTAATTTTATCTCACAAGTACGAATATATAAAGGAAATTTGCAGATATGGTGATGACTAATATTAGCAATTCTTAAAGGATTCATACTAAATCCTTTTATGATTAATTCATTTACAATCTAGATAAAAGATCAAGCCAGCTGAGCAGCATATATAGGGTTTGACCACTCTCCTATCTTCATGTTCGAGAGCTGGTAAAAATATATTTATAATAACCTGGAAGAATTTGTTCTGTGCAGAGGACAATGCTTTCCTAGATATATCAAACTGACCACTGTGATAGGCCACCACTCCTTCCAAGAGCTCCATTCTCAAATTTCTATGAGATGAGAAAGAAATTAGCTTCACATCACCAGCCAAGATTAGCATCTGGCCAAGAACACAGAGACTGCAAATATGAAGATAAATACTTACAATGCAAGCTCAGGATGGCGACCAGCTTGAAGCATTCTTACACGGGAGGAGTCCTTCCCATGAGCACGCTCTATTCCTTCTCTAGCTTTTGCAAGGCGTATTCCTGCTACTGAAAGCCAACTGATGTCTCGAAGCATGAAATAGCACCAGACCATGTCTATTTGCAGTATTGGGACATTGTCAACAAACTGGAAGTGAACAACACAAGGCCAAAATAGTTAGAATTAAAGTTTCAGAGGGGAAAGTGTAAAAATTACATCCTTGTTACAATTCACTGTTTCATGGCTTTCCAGACTAATTTCGAAAAATATTTAGATCTATAAAGGTGCACAGACATGTATTAAGATTCAACAGCCCCTCTTTTTTGTTCCACATTCTAAGATACATCCTTCATACCATTAGATTTATATGCTTTTATTAACATAGATTAGATCTGCAACATTAAAATTAATCCACAGTCAGACTAGCACATATCAGATATGATCTCAGTATTCAAGTTACTTAAATCTAATGGTCCACAAGTTATGGCAGAATCTCTTTAAATATGACTAGTTATCCCTTAATTATTTGGAATTCAATGCTAATAAAAGTTATTTGAAGAAAGGAAACAGAAGAAAACAATATAAGAAGCCCACTTTGCTCTGTCTTCAAAAACCCAAACTAAGAATTTTTCTAGTCTTGCTCCTGGAAACCATCTATCTCAGGAGTCAGGAGTGACCACACGCAACACATTTCCAAGTGCACATTATCCGACAACAGGCCCAATCAACAACAACCAAAGCAATTTTCAGTTATTTCACTCAAATGGCTAACATGATCCACGTGCCACAAGGCTCAAAGTGATTAACATTCAGTAAAATTGATCTCATCATTACTTTCTACAATTAGAAGAATGGTTTACTCACCTCAATGACCTTGGGATCGCAAAGAGAGAAAGCTTCCTAGAAGACAAAATAAAACAAAAGCACTCAAATTAATTGCCTTTCTTGTTGACAAGGAAGTAATGGACTGGATAATTTAACAACAAACTTGCCGGACAGACAAATTTCAGAAAAGTTATATCAATAAATCATTTGCCAAGAAAGAAGAAAGCATGAACAAAAAAAGGATAAATGTCGAGCCAAAATTGTCACTGTCAAATTGCAGTACTTCAAAAAAGAAAAAAAGAAAAGCCCTTACAAAGATGGACAGGGAAGAGGGGCATTTAATGAAATTACGCTATGTAGAATCATAACACACCAAAAAAATATTGTAACTTATTCCAAATGTAGTAATCATTTTCAAGCTATAAAACTTTAAAAAAAAAGTTTGTTAAGAACTGACCTCTCCCATGGTGAGCACTTCCAACGCATCTTTATACATTTCTTTCCTGATAAGTCTCTTTGCATTAGCATGAAGCATCAGACCCATCATCATCGCCCTTTCAAATGGCAATTCAAATCTCACGTTAAGAGACCAAAGACCTTTATAGACCAAAGATATTTCCCACAGATAAACGAAATCAGAAACAGCAATACAAGAAAAATCTATTCATGTATCATACCGCCGATCAGTCTCAGATCCAAATTGTATTTTCTCTCCATTCTGATCTTCAAGTTCTATATTGAAGTCCTCAATAGGTAACGAACCATCCGCATGTCTATCGACAAGTGCAGTTGCAGCCTCCCTGTCAATTGGATGTAAATGGTAACAAGTCATTACTTGGTGAATCTGTATAGAAAAGCTAAGGAAGTTAATTGAAGAATTATCTTCCCTGTCAATTCGTATCAGTTGTGGTTAGTTCTATAACTTTGTTTAGAAGTCAAATCAATGTTGTTTTCATTAGCTCTCCCAGCAACATAATAAAGCACAGACGACAACACCAACAAGCACAACATACTAATTCAACATCCGAATTCCATTGATGGTATAAAAGCACACCACAACAAGCAAAACAGAGGAGCTTTACAACCAGAGAAAAACACCAATTATGATCTTGATTAAAAAAGTGCCAATCACAAACCAGATATCCATATCCGCACACAAAAGTTACAACCAAATAAATTGCACAGTGTGATAGAGCACGAGAGAGTGAAGGACCATTAAAACAAAATTAAAAAAAAAAAAGATTTTCTCAGGCTCAAAAGGTCAGGGTTGAATCGAAACCAACAAACCCATAATCCACACCAAAAACTAGAGTATATGATTTTACTTGCACAATTCAACACCACAGTCAGCAAAGAATCTAACTAGCAAAAGATATAACAACCCCACCTCGACTTGGAAAACAATATTATGATCAAAACCCATAATCCAAAATCACAAAATTCAAAACCGCGCACATCTCTATTTAAGAAAAGCACCATAGGTTGATCAAAACCAAAACAGCTAAAAGAGAGAAACCACAGAAAGGCATGATGCAAAACACTCACTTGATTCGAGTGAACCTACGAGAACGTTCTTCTTCAGCCATCAACTCATTATTCAGTGACTTCCCTTCCTCAACAGAGATACGAGTGGCAAGAATCTTGCCGTTGTTTTTGATGCCCAATTGGCATAACTTTTCAGACCCGTCACCATCTTTCAAAAGCCTGCCGGCAGATATCAAGTTGATCGTCTCAGGCAACAAATTTGATCGTTTTGCCACCTCTTCTCTCAACATAGGCGTAGTCCATTTATCCAACTCAACCTCTAAAACGCCGGACCACGTGCCTGCTATCTTCAGTTTGGCCGCCATTGAATTGATGACTCTGGGGTTTGGACGAAGAAGTGAGAGACTTTAGAGTAAGAGAGAAATGGTTTGATTGTTGCAGAGGGGAACTTTTAAATAGGAGTTTCACGTTAGAATTTAAGAATTGACCTAGTTTAGTTTGCCGACTTACACTGAACAAGGAAGACAGAGACTTCCTCGTCAACTGGCTTTTGTTTCTTATTCGGCAAGTCTTGCGTGGAACATCATGTCGTTTTTATATCATCAGCTAATATTTTAAAATTAATTAATGATAATTCACAAATATTTAATAATAATAATAATACACAAATAACTAATAATATTGTAATATTAATTAATAATAATTCACAAAGTTTGTGCTTTGCTCGTATGCTGTTGATTGAGAGCCTTTTTTGTAAACTCCTCTTCCCAGAGTTCATTCATGACACTGTCGAATTTCTGTTCCATGGAGCTAATTACTTCTTCCATGCACTCCTCAGGGGGATTTGCCCTCCTCGAGATCTTCAAGCCATGAATTACTTCCATCCACGATATCTTCTTTGAGATTTTTTTGCCTTCTAACGTATGCCCCCGGCCTGGATCCATGCAACTTTTGACCTCTGCTGCCAGTAAATTTCCTCATCTCGAGGAAACTCTTTTTATCTTCCTCCGTTACAGAGACTTCATCTCATCAAATTTCTGCATATTTGGGGGAATTTGATTTCTTTTGAGCCAATGTCTTTGAAGAGCATTCAGGTAGCCTATTCACAACATGGATGGGCATGGGAATGTGGTTCGACCCTATTGCAGAGAGATCTATCAAGCCTTTCCTCCTCCAGATCTTTTCCATAACGTTTGTTCGACCAAGTAGAAGGATAGCCATTACAATCAAGATCTACCAATCCACCGTCCTCCAAACCTCTCTTGAAAGCGTATGTATACTCCAAGTAATGGCTTAGACTACCTCTCTTCTCTTCTAATTTCAAGACTCCATTTAAGCCCCACACACCCCACCCACCCCAAGCAAAGCCAAAGAGCTGTAAAATTACTTGCTATTCTCCTTAACAGGTTCTAAAAATTTTGCTTCTGACTTATCCTGTACTGCCATAAAAGCCTGCTGTAAAGCGTCAAACATCATTCCCTCCATAGTCAAACTAGTGAGTCAACACTATGTTTATTGAAGGAGAGTGCGTTAATGTCAAGTTGAGTTCCACAATAAGGCCAATCCCCTTCCTAAGCCATTACGAGTCACAATTGAGTAGGCGAAGTCTTCTTTTCTAGTGCTGTGTTATTCCCTGGCAACCAAACTGAAAACTCTCCTCCTTTCATGTTTGATTATGAACAATATTGAGGAAGAACAACACCCTGCAAAGCATTTTGGATGATAACAATTGGGAAAATATGTATTACGCCACCTCCATAACCGGGCAAAGTGATGAATATATTTAACAGGAATTTTGGTGATAGAAGGTCGTGACTTCATTTCTGTATGTTCGTCGTGAAGTAATTTTTAATCATAAATTCTGATCATTATTAAATTATTGCATATTATTTAACTAATAACAATGTCATTGTTTTCATATAATAACATTCCTATAGCAAATGGGTTTGAGCCTAGAGTAATGGGCTTTCGATTGGCAGATTGGGGCCGATAACAGCAGCGGCCCATGAAAACCAAGGCAAATGCCTTCTACACGACTGCGTGCGCCGTCGACATTGTTTGCTCGAGACGGTTTAGGGAAGAATGGAAAGAGAAGAAGAGAAAACAAGAATATTCGTGGGAGGATTAGGAGAGAAGGTGACGAACGATGATCTGACTAAGATTTTCTCTTCTTTAGGAAGAGTGGCGGAGGTGGAAATTGTCAGAACCAAAGGCCGCAGCTTTGGATATGTCGACTTCTCTCCTACCTCTGATAAATCCCTTCCCAAGCTTTTCAGCACGGTTCTATTTCCCCTCTTTGATTTCTTTTTTGTTTATGGGTTTTTTTCTTATGTTTGTTTGCTTATAGCTATAATTTTGACTGTACAGTATAATGGATGTGTGTGGAAGGGAGGAAGGCTGAGGCTTGAGAAGGCTAAAGAACATTATCTTGCTCGCTTGAAACGGGAATGGGAAGAAGATTCTGAACAGGCGAGTTCTGCTGCTAGTGATTGTGTTGATGCTGATAAAGACATGACCTCTTTGGAGAAGCCCAAGAAAGTCCCTGATTTGGATAAGAAGCTGAAGATTTTCTTCCCCAGATTACTTAAAGTGAGCATTAGCTATGTCAGATTTTAATTTTTACTCTAAATTGCACTGAAAGTTTGTGCTTCGGTTCACAAATGTCTAAACTTGGTCTGCCATTGTCGATGTTTAAGCTTCGTTGCTGGAAAATGTTTACCCGACAACTTGTTTTGCAGCTAAAAGCATTGCCATTTAGTGGAACTGGCAAGCACAAGTACAGTTTTCAACGTTTTGAAGCTCCTCCTGCACCGATGCATTTCTGTGATTGCGAAGAGCATTCTGTTCCCTTTTGTACTGCAGATGGAAAGCAAAGTCATCATCACTCTGCAGAAGAGGAAAGAATTCATGATTTGGAAGCACAGGGTGGTGTCATTAACGAGGAAGAGCTTAATATTATGAACTCAGTGATGACCAAGCTTTTTGAGAGGGAAAATATTTCAAATACTGCACGGAGTGGGAGTGGAATGGGCAATGATGGACACAACTCCGACAAATTGATTGAGGATCAGAAAATTGGTGAGAATGAACTAGATGGTGTAGCAGACGAAGATAATCTTGTAATTAATGTGGTGTCGAGGGGAAGCAGCAGAATGACCTTCCAGGAAAAGGCAACAATCTCATCTAAAGATAAGGTATGAATTCATCTACAATAGGTTAAAAAAGCTGTTTCCTATCGTTTTCTTGTATATTTTTACTAGTGTTAGATGTCTGTGCTTTCTGGCCTGAATTTTTAAAGCTTTTCTGCATTGGATCCCCAGAAATTATCATTCGGTGAAACACAAACTTCTAACAATAGACCAGCACAAAGTGTTCCCAAAGAACAGAAAAAGAATAATTTACCTCCAAACAAGAAGAGGAAATCACTTCACAATGATGATAATGTCGGAAAAGAATTTGTGGTTGCTAACCCTGGAGGCGAGGTGAATTTGCAAACAATTACAAATCAGTCAAGATCACGCTTGGGAACTCAACATACTGAAACTAATGTCAAACAATCAGCTGCCAAACATCCGTGGTCCCAAAAATTATCATGGAAAGAACTTGTTGGAAATAAGGATGGTCATGTATTTACTGTCTCCAATATATTGCCAGCGGATCCTTCTACCAAGGAAGCAGACAATGAGGTTGAATCATTTGAGGAGCTGGAGTTTGATGAAAATGAATCAGATGAAGATAACCTTGTAATTAATGTTGTCTCAAAGGAGAACAAGAAAGCGACTTTGTCAAGGAGTCGGGAACAGGAAAAAATCTCAACAATGAATCAGGTATAGCTTCATTTTAAGTAGCTGTCCTCTCACATGATAAGCTTATGCGACTGTGTAGTTAAATTTGTTATCCTTCTTTCTGGCCTAACTTTTTATTTGATGTTTTGGTTGCCCAGAAATCAATAACCAATGAAAGTAAAGCTTCTAAAGATAGACCAATTCAGCAGAAAAAGGGTACAACACCTCCTAAGAAGAAGAAGAAATCAATTGCCAATGAAGAAAGTGATAGAAGTAAATCAGTGCATATTATCCCTCAGAGTGATGGCAGTGTGCAAACTGGTGCAAATGAGATGGGGATGCCCACCGCAGGTCAACCCACTGAACCAGAATTAGGTGTCAAACAATTCATTACAGATCATTCACAGTTTCAAAAATTATCAGTGAGAGGACTTGTTAGAGACAAGGGCAGTGACGAGTTAAGTGTTTCAAATGTAGTGCCAGACAATTCTGCCAAGGAAGAACAACCGGTATCTCATGATCCAGATGTGCCTGGCTCCACTGACTGTAAGAACCAGATCACAGCAAGGAGTCAGAACTTGGAAGGAAAATCGGCCAAGACAGAAACAGCGGAGCTCCTTGCTGAATCTCAACCTACCAAAGCGAATGCTGGCTATGCAGCTCCAGATAAGTCAGGCAGAGGTTCTTCATGGTTTCAGAAATCCTCATGGACACAATTGGTTAATGACAGTAACAGTTTATTCAGCATCTCACAGATCTCTCCAACTATTGCTTTTAAGAAGCCTGAAGTGTCCAAACCCCTCATGGGAATGGATATTGCACATCCCACTGACAACAAGTTCAGCAATTTAGTACGACAGAATAAAATTGAGCCAAATGGAGGTGGCTCTACTGCCATGGGAGATGGAAAGGAAGGGGATGCAACACAGAATATTCCTGAGAAGAACCAGCTAACTGTTGTGGGCAATAATGAAGCTTCTGCCTCAACAGTTGAGAATAACTATGATTCAGTACAAAGGCAAACAACTGATGGAGATGTTACAATAGGCGAAACTTGCTCATTCATGAGAAATGCTACTTCAATTAAAGAATGGGCAAAAGCTAAAGCAGCCTTAAGTTGCTCGCAATTGCACAAGAGAACAAGTAATGAGAAGTAGGTGCTTTTTCAACACTTAGAAAGGGGACTATTTGAGTTAAAATTGGTGAGTGTGTGTTCTTTTTTCTTTTCTTTAATCCAATGATTTGGTTGGCTGCACTCAAATGTTACCGCAATATGAAGACCAGATGTGTTTTAAAATTGCAATATGTTTGGGAAAATTTAGACTAGGCCCCTATTCTTTTTGGGTAATTTGAATTACTATCTTTAACCATGCTTCATTTATTTTTGTTCTTGAAAGAAATTTTATCAAGGAAATGAAAATCAAACCGATGAAGACTTTGTATCGTGCAATTATTATTCAATTGTGCAGTGATTTTACGATCCCTTTTATGCATAACTGTAGACTCTCACGTCATACTAGAGAAATAATGGATTCTCACTATTGAATTATGGCAGACAATTTCATCAAAGGTTGTTGAAGTAGAGCTTTTATTACCACGCCAATTACATTTTGGAATCAACTTTTTTTCAAGAGTCAGTGATTCCTACAAGTAGCTGGCATTCAGAGAGTGCACGGATGCTTCAGTCATCATAGCAAGTTATGGTGGGGTGATGCTATTTGATGTTCATGAACGATTACAATCCCAGTGGGAGCTGCTTTTCTGAATCTTCTTATTGTATTCGTTTTGGGCATCTTGATTGTTCGCATTCAACAGCGGCAGAGGCTTGATGCTTTGATTGGGAGGAGCTATCAGTGGTAAGCTGTAAGTACGAAGAGAGAGAACTGAAACTTCAGATTGTGGCCTTCAGTCCATGAATGAAGTTAAACCATCGAGTGGTAACAAGCTGCTGCCAGCTTTCTTTTGTTCTTCAATAATCTTTCTCAGGTGCTCACCCTGCTGCTGTATGCGCAATTGAAGGAACTTTTGTTGTACAACTCAGTAATTGGGATTGCTAAAAGTTGTGGTGCTTCATAGATTTCCTAATTTGAATATATGCGGAAAATTAGCAATTTGTTGTCAACTTGCTATGAAAAGAGATTAATACGAACAAATAAAATGAACAAAATCTAAAAATTTGAGGCAGCAGCATTCAGAAAGAAGAATCTACTTTATACAAGATATATTGTATCAACACTTGACATCGTTATGCAAAATTATGTGAAAACACTTGATAGAAAGGTACTTCAATCCTGGAATTTTCATTATCTTCATTACTAGCGATGCCAAGCTCTTGAGACAATTGGTGCCGTTGCAGTCGTTCTGTTAAAGTCAAGCCATCCTTCTCATAATCCGAATCTTGACACTCTGCGGAGCTTTCTCCGGGGATACTAAGGATGTCCATCAAGTCATCTGGATCGTCTTTGTCACATTTAGCAATACAGGATCAGAATTGGTACGATGGACAGGAAAAGTAATCTGACGATCACATACTGGGGTATGTGGAAGGAAGAGTGGGCTTATGAGCTGCTGATTGGTTCCAGAGCTTGTTGAAATTGACGACAAATGTAAACTGTAATAGAACACGGCATTCCTCGGATTTCGGATATACCTGGAAGAGACAGGGTTTGCAATGTACATCTGGGGTTTGAAGAGGGATGCTTGAAGAAGGAAATATGGGTTTTTTGATGGTGAGCATGTGCCTATTCATCAGCACTCAAATTATTAGCAAGGAAGGTTCCAGTGCAGCTTGCTTCCATCACTCCATTCAGATCTTCCCTTTCATTCAAGGAAATGTTGCCATGCATTTTCGTGTACTTCAGATTATTTACTCATCAACTCTACCAAAATTAAAAGAACGCAATCAGTCATACTTCCTGATCAGGAGACTAGATAGAAAGCAAAATTTCATGAAGAGCAAGGCCAACAGACAAGCGAGCAAGAGCAGTTCATAATGCGAGTTCATATGCACTCCACAACCCATTGTAACTCGTAAGAGTACAATGAGCAATTTAATAATCAGACAGCAATTAAGCAAAACTAAGAAGTAAATATACATCCACAATCAAAAACAAAAAGGCATTTGTTCTGTTCGTATGCATGGAAACAAAATTTCATCATAAATGAAATCAATGCTTTTTACCATGGGAAACTAAGCTTCATTTTTTGGCGAATTGGGAATAATCTAGAGGAGAACATCCTGTAAATTGTTGATTACCCAGAATTCTTGACTGTATTCCTCTTTTGTGTCTGCTGGCCTTTTGTCCGGCCTCCCGCTATTTACAGTCCTACAAACACAAAGAAAACTTCCTTTCCTCCCTCTATTTCGTAAAAAAAAATATAATAATCAAATAAAGATATAATTTAAAATATGTAATTATCAAGTCCAATATAATTTAATACGTATAATTATCAGGCCCATCGTCCTGAATTCCTTTATTAAATATTTTCTTAAAAGATAAAAGATTTTCACCTTAGTTAAATGAAAATACATTGACTGTTCTTCACAATCTTCATTGCGTGTAGAGGCTTAAGGGCTGTTTGACATTGAGGAGTGATGAGAGAAATTTTAAGTAAAAAGTGAGTTGAAAATTGAGCGGCACACTAATCGACCAATTTCTATGGGCTATTAAAGGCACAAGAACAAATTTCATTGTTTTAAAGGCTAACGAAAATTCTGTGTTACAATTTTAATTCCGTTCCAAATCATACCCCGTGATGTAATTGTGCTCCGTAAGATGGGTGATATTTCTGCTAATAATAATAATTTTTGAATCGTAGCAAAATAAGAAAAAATAAAAACGGCCCATAAAGAGATGAATGTATCATAAGAATTCAACAACACCAAAAGCAGGAAACAAATGTATGCTTAGGTCCTGTAGGCCCCTAATTAGTGGAAGTACATTCTAAGCATTACGAGAAAGCATATCCTTGATTCTCTCATGTCCCAGTACAAGAATTGGAAGAAATTCTTGCTAACGATGTTCCAATGCTTGCAAACAACAATTGCACAACACAGTTTAGTTTAAGAAATTGTAATTGAATCTGGGGTTTCTGTCTAAAGTACCCCAGCTGCCGAACTCCTACCTATCCTTGAGCTCCTGCTCAAACTGGAGCAACTTCTCGCGAACAGGCTGCAAAAATAGCTTCAAATCTTGGCTGATCTGCAGCTTGTCTTCTCTTGAAAGATCTTTTTCTTCACTAAGTTGCACTTTCATCTATGACATGAAAAAAGTAACAAAATCATCTTCAATGTGATGGCAAGGAAGTATATGTTTTATAAATCGCACCTAAACATTTTTATTATGTTTTAATTATGGTGTAAAAAATTGAGTCTGCTATTCATGAGTAGCTTTGTGATAATGCTGTGGATACATAGTTAAAATGCAAATTTTGTATCCCAACTGACATGGCATACGACATGACACTCAATGATAGGTGCAACACAACTATCGTATTAATGATGCAGTAATAAATTTCAGTTTGTTGTGGTGTTTTTCCAGTTGTCATGAAAAGTTCAAACCTTCACAAGACAAACATGGCCATGATAACAAATTCTGAATAAGGAACATATATATATATATATATATATAGAGAGAGAGAGAGAGAGAGAGAGAGAGAGAGATGTGCATGAGTGTAGGACATCATCTCACACTGGGTGAACAGGACTTTGTCTTTCTTCTTGTCTCAAAGCAGAGATCGAAGGAATAATACAATATAAAAGGATGCTAAAATTTGAAAATAACTCCTAGCTTTATTAAATTCAATAATAGCCCTATAGATTCTATTAAAAATTCAATAAGACAATTTAAGAAACTGTTAAAGTTGTCATACATATCTTTATATTTTAAATTGACTTCAGAATTCTTTCTCCCACTGCACAATCTACATGGCACTCACAAATAGACATAATATAGGCACATTTCTTTATCAGTCTTACAAACTAAAATCAAACAAAGACTAATATGCCAAAAATGAAGGTACATCCACCCAAATACGAAAGTTTCATTCAACTCATTAAATATTGAGATCTTTGACTTCTCGACACAGTATAATCAACATATACAACATACCTGCAAGTCATCCAGCTCCCCAAATGAGAATTCTGGAATATCTATATGGCCCTTCATCATCTTTTTCTCCTCGCTGATAATCCACTCTCCTGATTCCATTTACATTCATTCAAACCAACACATAACATATAATACTGGAAACTGGAAACAGGGAAACAAAAAAATTATACATCCATGTTTACCTTTAACTTTCAATGTCAACTCATATGTGTAGCCAACCCGTTTCTTGTTTCGCACAGTCACCAAGAAAGCCTGTCACTCAACAAGCATGAACTCAGTAAACAAAAGATGAAAAATTATAGTAGTCACACACCAGTGAAAATGGAGTTAAACATAATAAAAACAGAAAATAAGCTATACAAACTAATAAATTTAAATTGCTCATGTACAAAACAGTACTTTGTCTTAAAATGAAGAAAGCACAACAAACACACTATCCAACGCAACTAAAGAAAGCATAAAATAGCACATGCAGAGTAAGAGGTTGACATCCACAAAAGAGTAAGCAACAAATTTGATTAACAAGCACCAAAACAATACAAAGCTTCATGCCTTCTCCATTTTTTTTTTTTAAAAAAAAAAAAAGATATTACAGAAAGTTCATCTTACATTAGATGAAACCACTATCTCCACCCAACATTCCATGAACATAAACTTTTAATCTTATCAAACTTCAATTTGTGACAAATATGATTTTGCACTCCCTAAATCTTACATTTTTAAAACCATTTAAGCTACCAAAATACAAAGAGTGAAAGTAATTGATATTCCATGATAAAAAATAAATAAAAATAAAATTCATCCAATAAAAAGCATCAAAAGAAGCTGGAAGCAATAATCTTGAAGTTACATGCTAGAAGCACTCACATCGCCTACACAACTTGACACTTCTGTTATTTCAGCCTTGCCGCCAGTGAATTCCAAGGAGCCCATTGATGTAAGCAGTTCCTAAGAAAATAATTACCAACAAAGCAAAAAAAAAAAATTGCAATAACTGACTATACAGAGAAAAATACAAAAAAAAAAAAAAAAGCAAATGACATCTGGATGAGACAAATGTAAGGTTTAACGAAAAGAGATAATATCCCTGACTGCTTTAAAATGTTGCTTGAGTAATTAGAAACAGAAAATGCTTACTAGTTTGTTCACCCACAGACCTTTATTCTATCAGTTGCCCACTTATTAAGGTTTTTCTCCTCCCATGTTCCAGCCTACACAGAATAAAACCATACAGCCACAGATAAGAAGCCAATTTGTAAATCATGACCAAAAAATCTTAGTTGACAACTGCCAAATGGAACTTCAACCAAAGGTTACTCGAACGATTCGCCCATGTAAACATTACAATAGCCTAAAAACTCCAACTGGTGATGTGTAAGACTTAACTACATAAGGTCCAGTATTTAACTTACTATAGAACTAGTATATATGCATTGCAAGCTCAAATTCTCCAGAAAAAACTAATCAAATTATTAAGTACAGTATTTGAATCTTGTCTGTATGAAGAAGTGGGAAGAACAACAGCGACTAACTTGCTAAGGTTGCAAAAAAAATACACACGCACACAGAGACGCAAAAAATGATAATACATATAACACTTTTACATTTAATACATACATACATAGAGAATGAGAATGTAGTAAGTCCAACATATATTGCAAAATTGAAACTTTCTCCACAGTTGGCCACCAAATCCAAAAATATTATAAAAGATTTAAAAATTTATAATTAGTATTTAAAATTTTAGGGTGGCCAAGACCGATGCCTATAACTGCTATAAACGGCCCATTGAACCCTAATCACGGTTAATAGTCAGATTGGTTCGCAACCAATGACAATACCATGAATTAGACACCAACCCTTTTCAACAAATAATATACTCCAAGAAGTTGCGTGCTTGTATAGATAAATTTAAATATTTACACCAACTACAAGCAATTGATAAACAAATCTCGCCCAAATAATATCATACTTCATCAAACCTACAGACAAAACAAATAAAAGCTGATTTGAACTGTATTACATTGATTAGAAGGTTAAAATTCTCAACTTGCAAGGAAAATAATATTACCAATATAAGGGCTCACTGGCCAGAAATGAAGCCTAATGTTTTTTTTTTTTTAAAAAAAAAACCACACCTCATATTTAGCAAGCTACTAAACGGGGAAAAACTTTCATATAAATTAAATATTTTTTGTTCATTCCCTCCAAAGAAATGCACTCCAACCTTAATATTGGATCTAAAGCAGTTATTCATATACATAGAAATTAAACTTATCGGATCATAAGCAGTAACAACAGTATAAAAAAATTAAAAAAGAAAAGCGAAAAGAGTACCCGATTCCAGACGGAACCGAGAGTGGCGGGCTTTGATTGGCCGGAGAGAATATCGTCTGGAGATAGCTTTTTGGGAACAGGTAAAGGCGCCGCATCTGGCGTGACTTCTCTCACCCAATACGTGTACGACGGTCCCTTTTGTTCCTTCTCCGCCGACACGAATCCTCCGACATTCTCCATTTTCCGCACAAACTTGTCCAATCAAATTTTCTTTAATTAAGTATAATTTTAATGCAGATACGCCTTCTACCTCGAAGACCAAATAATTGATAATCTATAAAATAATGAAGCCGACGGCGACGGTGACGGAGAGGAAGACGAGAGCGGAGAGGAAATAGAATGAATGCTTGTTCTGTTTTCTCCTTTTTCTTGGGGAAGTTTCGCGTAGGTTGGAGAAATTGAAGAAGGGGAGGTTAAAAAAGGAAAGAAAATAGCTTTGACCCATTTTTTTTAATAGGATAAATAACATATGGGTCCCTGTATGTTTACATAATCATAAATAAAGACATAATATTTTATATTAAAATTATGAAACATCCAAAATCAACCCCAATTTTTTTTTCTTTTTTGTACACCAAAACCACAACAACCCTTGCTACTGCACTCACAAATACAAAATAAAATAATTTTTTTAAATTTTATTTAAAATAAATAATAAAATAATAAGTCAAGTAATCAATAAAGTTACTAAATGAGTCATATTTTAAAAAGAGTTAATAATTTTAATACTAATTATTTCTAATAATGCTTGTTAATATATTACATTGTTAGAGATTTGTGTGAAAAATATTAATTATGTCTTTATATATAATTTTTTAAAAATTGAGGACCCATGTGTTATTATCTTATTTTCTGGTACCTTATTGTTAAATGATAACAATTTTCTTTCTGAATAGTAAATTACTGTTCCTGACAGCGTACGGCGATCCGTGCCATGCAGATTGGAGGAACTTCCCGAACCTTCTGTCCGGTTTTTTTTTTTTATGGATTATGACATTTTGGCCCAAATCCAGGCCCAATGTACCGTTCCTTTTGGATGAACTCGGTAATTGGTACCCTATCAGTTACTGTAATATTATTAATTGGTGCTATTTGCAATTTATTTAAAACATAGTAACAATCTTTCATCAATGGGTTAGAGTTCCAAGTTGTGGGCTAAAATGAAATAAAAGTAAAAATTAATGTGCCCAAATCGTGAAACACCTATGTAAGGGGGATTAAAATATAAATAATAACAAATATTTTTAATTAAATTTATGCCACTTATACAATTATACTTAATTCTATCACATACTTCTTCTAAATTTTTACTTTTATCAATTAGACGTCTATAATTGGAAAATTATCACTTACCTCCTTGAAACTCTTGTTAATCTAACAAATTCAATAAAATTACTGTTGTACCCTTTATAACCTACCATAATTCAATATAATTACTTTTTTGCATGCAAGAATAAAATTAAACATAAATTACATATTCGCCATTTTCTATATAAATAAAATATATAATTAATTTTTAATTTTACTTCTTATTTATTAACATTTATTTCTAATTATTGAATATTTTATTAAAGCTAATAAAATGATTAATAAAATAATCAATAGCTAATAATAAATATTAATGAATAAAAATTAAATGAAATATTAATTAATTATATTTATTTGTATAAATTAATAATAATAGTATTAAATTTTTATTTTTAGGATAAAAATAATAAGTCATAAACAGTAAAAAATAAAAAAGGGGTAAATAATCATGTTTGCAAATGACGAAATAAAAAACGTGGGGAAGGGAAGACACGTGGGGGAGGGGAGACGTGTGACACTAGCCTTTGATAAATCCCCAACTTAGCTGACCGACACTGAATCAGTAGCAAAAAGACAATGAAAGCGGCAAAATATGTACTCTGTCTCTGCCTCGATTAGACGTTTGCGAATGAGCTCGTTCATGGGATATCATACAAGATTGATGGCAAAGATTGGCTGCTTCTTCACCCATGAAGTCTGGCAAAGACAAGACAGGATCTTCTGCAATGTTGGACCTTCATCTCTCTCCTGTCTCGTGTGTTCAAACAAATCTCCAAGGAACACAATGAACTTGCTTATAATTTGGATTTTCTTTTTTAAATTTAGTTCCAATAATTTTTTATTTATATCAAAAATTAAAAAGGAAACAAAGTTTTAGGTTTGAACTCTTTGTTATTATTATTATTATTTTTGCATTACTTATGTTTATTTATTTGATTTTATTTAAATATTTAGATGTTTATATATTTATATTTATCACATTATTTTTAAATTTAAAAAAATATAAAAGTAAATATTGGACAATCTTTAACACTAATGGTATGTTTATTGTTAAGAACGAAAATAAATAAGAAAAAAAAAAAGTACGAGTTTTCTTTTATTTATTTGTACTATGAATTATTCATAAAAAAAATAATTTATTATTTTTTAATTTAAAAAAAATATTATTTGTTTTTAAATTTATTAATAAATTAATATTTTAAATTATTTTTATTTTTAAATTTCAATTATTATATTATTAAAAATAATATAATAATAATAATAGTTAAAAAATATTTTTTAAAATATTATTAAATATAAGTACACGTTATATTCATTAATCATTTTTATTTGAATAAAGTACTTACTTTATTAAAATATTTTATGTATTTCATAATTAAAATATTTTATGTATTTCATAATTAAAAAATAAATTAAATTTAAATTTTATTTTTAAATATAAATAATTTAATCCTATAAATTTAATAGATAATTTAATAATAAATATTTAAATTTATACTCTATAAGTATATTTGTTGATTTAAAAAATATTTTATATTTTAAATGCATCACTTTTTTAAAAAAATTCATAAATTCAATTGCATATGAATATTAAATTTATTTATTAAAAATGTATTTAATTTTTAATAATATTTATAAAATTTTATTATAATTACAAATAGTAATATTTTTTCTTATTTTATTTGATAATAAGTTTGTCTTTAAAAAATTAAAAATTAAAATTAAGATTATTAAATAAATATGACTAGTTTTATGAATTACAATAAATACAATGTTATAAATTAAAATTATAAATTTATATATTTATGAA
>CP135556.1:4686062-4752701 GCA_032402905.1 Khaya senegalensis | reverse complement strand
ATAAATAAATATAAAATTTTAATCAGATGAAAATATTAATTATTTAAAATATGATTATTATTTAATTAAAATAAAAATAAAAAGAAATCTTATCTTTATTAAATTATCATAATGGTCTCCTAACTTTAGGTGAGTGAATATGATATTTACTTTGAAAAATGAAGAGGAGGGCATTGTAGTAAATTACTATTAGTGTGTTAAAAGTGTAAATTTATTGACACGTGGTACAATCTCCGTCACTGTTGCTAGCGACTGTTCTAGTTACTAAAAGAATTAATTTTAAAATACAACGTGGGAGTGTAATTATAAATTGAGGTGATTATCGTAACACATTCCTGCTTGATGTAACGTTGCGTCGCAATCTCCGTCGGCTGGTAACGACGTCAAATGCGCCACCTGCATCGGCCAATGGTAGCAGCTCTCACCGACGACAATGTCAATTGAGTTGACGCTTGAAAAAATTGAGTTAAGCATCTACGCCATTGATTTAAATGTTAATTATCCATTGGAAAAAAAGTAATTTGATAAAGTTGAATTTCATATGGAGAGGATGACAGATCCGGGTCAAATGCCAAATTTATAGGTTTATTATGCATTACGTTCCTGGAAAACATGTTAAATTTAAGATATTTTAATATAATAATTGAAATAAATAAAAAGGGTATTGCCTTAACGAATTCGCAAATCATTGAGTTTTCATGCATCATAGGATAAGAACTGACACTGATCGAGTTTCCTTGGCAGAGCTTGCTTTCCATTGGGTTGCTCTCTGCATCCATGACTTCAAGCAGCCCACTCTCCCTGACTTTTCTATTAATTTGTGGTCAAAAGTTCCAATAATTCACATGCACGACAGAAATAGAGTAGTACAAAGAGTCCACAGACAACTAACAGCTTTGACCCTTCATATTTTCTTCTTGTTCCTCTGATTTTTTTTTTCCCTGCCACTTCCTAGTCTTAAAGACAACAGCTAGCAGCATAGCAGCTTGTTTACTTGTAAGTTCAGTATTTGGTTATGTGTGTGTAATTATGATTGCTGTTGGTTTTAACTTATTATTTCGTTCATTTGTTACTCTTATGACTAAAGCCAAGGATGCAGGACGATACTTTATTTTTGATGAAGTAGCTGTAAGCTTAAGAGAGAGGGCCTTGCATTGAAGGAAGGAAATTCCAAGTAAATTTGCATAATAGTTTTATATATTCGAAGGTACTCTTGTTTGTTTTCTTGATTTTGAGATTTCAGTTATCAGTCTGGATGGAGATGAATTAAGAATTCAGATTTGATCTGTCAAATTATCAGTCTGCATGTATCTGCATGACACTTTCTTTCTGAATTGAGTGAAAAAAGAATGAAATTAAAAAAGTATGAAATAGAGATTGCATTTGCCTACTGGGCAATATTATCAAGAAATTATTACTTCTGATGATATTGCAAGTACCAGGATATAATAATTTTCATATTGTCAGGAGGCAGCCTCCTGTGTCTGCCTAAATATTTTGAAATCTGTACACCGTGAACTTAATTATGATCCCTTTATTTCAAAGAGGACACACGAAAAGAAGGTTGTAAGTGGGCTAATCCTTGCTGTCATAGGACTTGTTTGTCTTAGTGTGCTCATTTTCCTGGGTGTTTTGAATATTTTTTATGTTAATTTCATTAAAGCTGTAGTATTAGCATACAGGTTTATCAAATTAGCACAGCATGTTAATTTCTTATTTAGAAAGTTTTCGTTTCCAAGTGTTGCAAACACAGCATGTGTTTGCTTTTCTTATCCTGTGTACCACTATAATTGTTCTTCAGGCATCAACCGATATTTAGTATTTTCAATTTTGGTAATTTTTTCAGCAGTTTCCTAGCACAAGAAAGGAAATGCATATAGAAAAGATCTAATGCATGTACATATGCGCTGCTTTTTCTTTGTAGTAACTTTTTTGAACTCAGTCTTAATCTAATGCAATTCAACTAATTAATACAGTAAAAGACAGCAGTCATGAATTAACTAGAACTTATCTTGTTCTTGTCATGCTAGACTTGAAGGAAAAAGAAACCCTTTTGTGTCACGCCTTATTTCTCTACTTGTTCTATTTTCTGAGCTATGACTCCTGAAAGTCATAGACCTCCTAGGTAAGTGAAAATTTTCATTGTATATCATGAACAAGAATTTCACCGTGATAAAGGTGTTAGTATTCTTTATTTGCTGCAAACGGCTGGAACATAGAGCTGAGGAAGAATTGTGAACCATTGAAATGTAAATGTGATATCAATTCTTCAAGCAAAAATCCTGTTTATGATGTGTGAACTGCTTTATTTACAAGCTCAGATATAACTATTTTCTTGATTTCATATTTAATTATAGAACTTGAAATTAACAAGTTAAAATTGTATTTTTTTTATTGGTTCCCTAGATGCGTGATCAGAGCCCTGTGTACACGCTGGATGATGCACTTACTTTCATGGGGTTTGGGAAGTTCCAAGGCCTTGCGCTTGCTTATTCTGGCCTCGGTTGGTTTGCAGAAGCAATGGAGATTATGATTCTTTCCTTTGTGGGATCTGCAGTTAAGTCTGAGTGGGGACTTTCCTCAAGTGAAGAGAGCATTATAACAACTGTTGTTTTTGCTGGAATGTTGGTCGGTTCATATTCGTGGGGCCTTATATCGGATAACTATGGAAGACGGTAGGCTTTGCTCTTTAATTTATTCTCGCATATTTCTCCTCTGCCTCCTGTTCCGGAGAGCATTCTGTGTAACGTCCTTACTAGGATATTTCTGAATTTCCGGAACTGCAGAATTTGAACACTCTACTCATTGATGCAAGTAGAGGTTTTCACTTCTTTTGATATTCCTTTCCCTTTATCTGCCAGCTCTATTAAACATATCCTGTTTTGCCTTTCCATCTTGCCACATTTTTAAGAACTGTGACTCAAAAGCTGCGATTATTTGTGCCAAGGATTACTTCTGTTAGGTTCCGTCTCATTTACCTTCTATTTTTGCAAATGTTTTCTGTTTTATACCGGTAAAAAGGTTGAATCCATATTTATCATATAACTAACAACCACATAATTAATGTATGAGTTGGTCTGCTTCCCTTCAGGTTGAAGTATTGCATAAATTTGCAAATGATAACGAACTCTATAAAGTGATTATCCTGAAACCATCAATTTTCTTGCTGACAGATCAATGTTCATCAAGGAAAGTATGCACTTGCTGTAATATTTAGAATACGAACGATACAAATTGATGGATTTAAGAAGTTACTACTATAGTACTATTAATTAATAATCATATCAAAGAAGTAACCTCTAGTTATAAATTCTCTGTTTCAACCAACAGTCAGATTTTTAATATTGAACTCTTGAATCCACAAGTATCGTTATGCTCTATCAAATGTTAATCTCCTTCTAAACAATTGGACTTTATTTTGCCCTTTACAGGAAGAGTATCCTTGGCGGATCTATATTTACTAGCGTAGCTGGGTTGTTAAGCGCTTTCTCCCCTAATTATACATCATTGGTGATTTTTCGCGGTTTGGCTGGTATTGGTCTGGGATGTGTGCCTGTGTTCTTCTCCTGGTTTCTAGAGTTTGTTCCTCCTTCAAACAGAGGAAAGTGGATGATTGTCTTTTCAACTTTCTGGACATTTGGGTCAATTTCCGAGGCTGGACTTGCTTGGGTATGTTTAATTTCCTTTGTCATTGAGGCATGTTTAAAATTGTTCTGGTAGCGGGTGACTCTGCCAGCACTCCTCAAATCCCGATTATGAACGAAAAGTGCCGCATACCATCAGATAAACTTGACTATAGTGGCCTTACCACCTCTTTAAGTGGTTTGTCTGTTTCCTACTAGACTACAATAGTCGAAGTGATTTTGACATTTGTGTCCTCTCAAGTTCAGCGGTGCACTAAAACCTGAAGTTGAGGGAATAGAAGCTTTGCAAGTATCTAGAAAATGAACATGCATGGCCACAGAAGCCTTTTTAACATGAGGATTGTTAAATATTGTGTGCTTTTATTTGTGGGATCTATTGTGTTTAGTGAAACCCTTCCTTCACATACACTCAATCTTAGAAAAGAAGAAATCAGAATCAAAAGAAATTAAACTCTCACTTCCGCCTCTTATGTGTTTAGGCTTCTCCTTTCCAAAATTCTAGCATATTCTTCTACGAGGTCCCTCTGCCAAATCCCCCTTCCCCTCTGAAAATTGCTTAAATAGATATCTCCAAATTAACACTCCAGCTAAAAATTTTAAGCCCACTATTTCCTCCTGGTTCAATTATTCACACTCCGAAGCTGGTGTCTGTACAAAGAATGACCCAGGCTTTGTACAAATTTACAGATTGTTTATTAAACACCTTTTGACATTGTTCTGTATAATTTATGCTATCATTAGTTACGGTATTTGAATAGATCATGAGTTCTGAGATGGTGATGATTAGATGAGAGGCCCACAAATCTATTCACAGTTAATGAAAGTTATGAGCCTCTGTCTTACATCATAAGTTTCTGCTGTGCTGTCTTTGGACAATAAGAAAACTAGACCCAATGAATGTTCATAATGGTTCAGTATATTTAAGATTTAGGCAATTTCTATGAGGGTGGAAGGTTTCCAACTTTTGTTTTTATCTTTTTACCTTAATGATATTTTAAGTGAAGAAGACGAAAATGACTTTTTCATTATATGGAAGCTTCAATATTCTGTCACGCTTGTGTTGCAGATTGTCATGCCAAGATTGAATTGGAGGTGGCTACTTGCTTTATCTGCTATACCATCATTTACTGTGCTTGTTTTTGTTAGATTCATTCCAGAGACTCCAAGATATCTATGCACAAAAGGTAGAATAACTGATGCACATAATGTTCTGGAAAAGATTGCTCTATTCAACAAAAAAAGCCTCCCTCCTGGCAATCTTATTTCTAATGGAATAGCCAAACCGGACGAAGAATTTGGTACACCGGAAGAGACTCCTCTAGCCTCTTCAACTAGAAACATAACTACAAAGCTCAAATCAGGCTTCTCGTCCTCTCTTATGCTATTCTCAAGAAGATTGTTGAGAACAACCATCCTCTTGTGGATATTATTCTTCGGGAATTCATTCGTTTATTATGGTATTGTGTTGCTGACTTCTGCACTGAGCGGTATGCACAGTAAATGCAGCTCACCTGGCTTGCATTCAAAAAATGTCCAAGATGCTAGGCTCTACGTAGATGTATTCATCACTAGCTCTGCAGGTCTGTATGTCCTGGGGTTCACCTTCTTCTAGTCAGCATTGAGATTTTTTTTTCTCTTTCAGTTTGATTTACATTCCTAACAATTGACTTGAATTAATTTGCAGAGCTTCCTGGACTTCTTTTGGCTGCAATAATTGTGGACAGACTAGGTCGCAAGCCTTCCATGACAATTATGTTTGTGTTAGTATGTATTTTCCTTCTTCCGCTGGTTACACATCAGTCCAACATTTTGACAACAGCATTATTATTTGGAGCTCGCATGTGCTCCATGGGAACGTTTACCATCGCCTACACTTATGCTCCTGAGGTATGCCCAGCAACTTCTACATCCTACTTGGATCGTATTTCTACTTTTCTTACACCCAGGAGAATCATTCCTTAAGTGTCAAAATAACTCGTAGTTTCCTAAAATGAACTCCTACTATTCCACATGCTTCACTGGATTTTCAAATTTGATTCAGTTATGGCCTTCTGTTTTCAAAATTTTTTCGCCAGATGTTTAATTGTCTATACTGTTCCCTATGAGGTAGCAAGAGGAAACCATTTCTTTTTATATATTTTTCTTAATTCTCTTTATTATTTTATTTTATTTTTACTTTTTGCAGATATATCCAACTTCTATGAGATCAACTGGTGCTGGAGTTGCAAATGCTATGGGAAAAGTTGGAGGTATGGTATGCCCTCTTGTAGCAGTTGGACTAGTGACTAGTTGCCATCAAACAGCAGCAATAATTCTGTTGGCGGCCGTTATTGTTGTTTCAGTAGTCTCTATTCTGCTTATCCCATTTGAAACCAAGGGAAAGGAATTGAGTGACACTATAGATGGTTTATCGAATTCTAGACAAGTTTTAGTTGTCGAGCAATAATTTTCTACAGTTCTCGATTGTAATAAAGTAGAAGCACTGTTTCAGTGTTAAACAACCACAACTATACATGTCTTTGGAGGATTATTTCTTTGATGACAGCATGAATGAACATATTTAATGTTAGTCTGTGAATATCCATCAATTTGAAATGCTTCTTCATTCATGCTGATTGCAAGCAAGCTCGCCATGGCAAAAAGCTTACGATAAATGAAGTTTCCCATCTTTTTTGACCAATATAAGTGATTTGCATATCAAAATTGACAATTGATAAGTTTTACTACTTCTGGTCTCTGTAATTCTCGGAGAGATTTAGTGCTACAGTTGCTGGCACTGCCAGTGCAGTGAGAAGAATTGGGGGCATGGTATGTCCTCTTGTAGCAATTGGATTGGTGATGGGTTGCCATCAAACAGCTGCCATTGTTCTCCTCGAGGTTGTGATTGTTGTTTCAGTGGTAAGTATAAATCTCTCGCCATTTGAAGCCAAGGGACGAGGATTAACTGACAATGTTATTGTTGTCTCCATTCTAAATGAATCATTTTCATTGTTGTATCGAGGAAAGAAAAATAAAAAAATCCAATCTACATGATAATGGCGTAACACGGCGGTGCGTAACATTGCAGCGCCACCTCGATCGGCTAATGGCGGCCACTTTCGTTGGTGCATCGGCCAATGGTCAGTGAGTCTCATTGACAACAATATAACAACTGGGTTAACGCTCTTGAGTTAGAATGCAATAATTTTCCTTTACAGTTATAATGTTATAACTAAATTAATTTTATTACAAAAAAAAAAATTGAAGTTTAATTGTAAAACTTATTTTACATGTATTCTATATTGATTAAATAAATATTAATGTAATTATTTAATATGAGAAAAAAAAATTGAGAAGCTGTTTGTTCAGAAGGAATTTTTTTTTTTTGAGAAAATCAAAAATAAAGAAATCTTATTTTTAATTTTTATTAATATAAATTAAAATATTTACAAATGATTGGTATTTATACATGAATATCAACTAGTTATTTCTACAGCTAATTATAATTAATATAATAAAAAAAATTACAACTAATCAACTAACAGGAATATATCCAGCTCAGCAGTGTTACTTCCTTCATCAAATTAATCAAAACTAATCAATAGTTAATTAACAAACTTAATTGAAAATATTAGTTTGTATTTTACACATCAAATGCCTCAGCAAACTCCAGAATGATTCAGCATAACAGCATCAATTTCTAGAATGATTCAGCCTTGACACCTGTCATATTAACTCATCCTATTGAAAGAATCATTATTACAATTAAACAAAAAAAAAAATTATCTACAAATTTTTTTTATGACCACCTAAAAATTAATTCTGTATGCAAGACTACCTTAAAAGTCAGTCTTGTTGTATCTTCTTTATTAAAATATTAACCATCAGTTGAAAAGAAGGTAATTGATAAAGTTGAATTTCCTACAGGGAAGTCGACAAACAGTGTCAGAATGCCAATAATGTATGCATTACTTTTCAAGAACACAAGTGAAATTTAAGATATTTANAATGCCAATAATGTATGCATTACTTTTCAAGAACACAAGTGAAATTTAAGATATTTAATCTATTAAAGGAAATAAATAAATAAACAAAAAATGGTATTTCATTACGGACCGCAATGATTTCTCTGTAGCCATTCAATTGAATTGACAAATGACAATTCCTTTGGCTTGCTTGTTTGGCTTTGCATTGTTTCTGCCTCCATGACCTAATCAACCCACCGTCGTAGTCAATTTGTTCATTATTAAAATGTCTAATAATTAAGGTGATCATGCAGCACAGAACTAGGATAGATTCCAAAATTTATGTTGCGGCACAAACTGCAAAAATGGTGCCTTTTGATGACGAAAATACGCACAGACGCTTAACAGCTTTGACATCGGTCACCTCCATTATCTTCTTCTTCTGATAATTTTTTTCCTGCCCCCTCCTAGTCTTCAAGACAACAGCTGCAAGTATAGCAGCTTGTTTACGTGTGAGTACAATAAAATTTGGTTTTGTATGTGTGACTGTGATTGCTGTTGTTTATTTTTTTTCTTGTTATTTTGTTCATTTATTAATCTTATGACTAAGCAACATCGATGCAGGAGGACATTCTTTTCTGGGTAGCTGTTAGTCTAAGAGAGAGGGGGTTTGCATCGAAGGAAGAAAATTCCAATTAAAGTTGCTTATAATATTAGATATTTGAAGGTACGTTTGTTTGATTTGTTGACTTTGAGATTTCTGTATCCGTCTGGATGGAGAAGAATAAAGAATTTTCAGATTTGAGGTTTCAGATTATCAGCTGAAGATATTTTCTGATTGGCAGCCCCCTGAGCATGCGTAAAGGTTTCGAAATTGGTTCAGAAACTTAATTTGTTCTCTCTGCATGCATATGTATGTGTTGAATCTGCAAAATTGGCTAGATAATGATACACTAATACGTCAGAGAATATATGGGAGCAAGGGTATAAGCAGGCTAGGCCTCACCGTCGGGGCACTCGATTGTCGTAGTTTTTCTCTTTTCTTATAACTTTCAGAACATTTTGTATAACAGAAAATTGGGATGACTCGTGAAAAGTCACAGAATTCATGAAGAAAGAATATCACAACCTTGTTTCTCTACTTTACTTGTTCCAACTTCTAAGCTATGAATCGTGAAATGTCTGACCTCGTAGGCAAGTGACAAATTTAATTGTCTATCATGAGCATGAATTTAGTCATGATATATGCGTGAGTGTTCTTGATTTACTCTGCAAACTGCTGGAACAAAAAACAGAGGAAGAAATGGGAAACCTTGAGATGTAAATTTGATATCCATTGTTCAAGCAAAAAACCTGTTTATGATTGTGAACTGCTTCACTTACAAACTCAGATACAACTATTTCCTTGATTTTATATTTAATTATAGAACTTGAAATTAACATGGTAAAATTCTATTTTTTATTGGTTCCCCAGATGAGTGATCAGAGCCAAGTGTACACACTGGACGATGCACTTACTTCCATGGAGTTTGGGAGGTTCCAAGGCCTTGCACTTGCTTATTCTGGCCTTGGTTGGTTTGCAGAAGCAATGGAGGTTATGATTCTTTCCTTTGTCGGATCTGCAGTTAAGTCTGAGTGGCAACTTTCCTCAAGTGAAGAGAGCATTATAACAACTGTTGTTTTTGCTGGAATGTTAGTCGGTTCATATTCATGGGGCCTTATATCGGATAACTATGGAAGAAGGTAGGCATTGTCCTTTAATTTCTCCTCGCTTACTTCTCTTTATTGTTCATCTTTCTCCTCTGCTTCTGTCATCTGTTGTGAGAGCATTCTGTATTAGTCTTTATCTGAACTTTAGAAAATGTTTGAACACTATACTCATTGATAGAAGTGGAATAGTACTCATTCTGTATTATTCTTTGCTTCAACTCACGGTCAGATTTTTATTATTGAACTCTTGAAATCCACAAATATCACTATACTCTTATGATACGTTAATCTCCTTTTCGAAATTGTATTTTGCTTTGCCCTTCACAGGATGAGTATCCTTGGCGGATCTATAGTTACTAGTGTAGCTGGGTTATTAAGTGCTTTCTCCCCTAATTATGTATCATTGGTGATTCTTCGAGGTATGGCTGGTGCTGGTCTGGGCTGTGGGCATGTATTCTTCTCCTGGTTTCTAGAGTTTGTTCCTCCTTCAAATAGAGGAATGTGGATGATTGTCTTTTCAACTTTCTGGACATTGGGGTCGGTTTCTGAGGCTGGACTCGCTTGGGTATGTTTCATTCCCTTTGTCATTGAGGCATGCTTAAATTGTTGTCTTAGCGGGAGACTCTGCCACCTCTACTCATAACCCAATTATGAACCAAAAGTGTTGCATACCATCACATAACCTTGACTATAGTGGTCTTACTACCCCTTTAACTCCATATACAGTTGGTGATTTTTCTGTTTACTACTCCTAACGTGTGCTATGATTTGCGAGTTCCATTGTGTTAGTAAAACCCTGAACCTTGGAAAAGAAAAAAGCAGGATTAGTAGAAATTACTCTCACTTTCGCCTCTTATATGTTTTGAGGATTCTTCCAGCAACCATCCCCTTGCCAAAACCCCACTTCACCTCTGAAATTGCTTAAAGAGGTAACTACAAAGTTACACGCTAGCTAAAACTTTTACTGCAAATATTACCTTCTGGTTCAATTATTCGCACCCCTAAGCTGGTGTGGGAACAAATGACCCGGCTTGATACTAAGTTACGGATTGTTTACTGACGTAAACACTTTTTGACATTGTTCTTTATAATTTACACCTTCAGTAGTCACATATTTGGATAGATCACGAATTCTGAGACAGTTTTGGGAGTGATTAAGATGAGAGGCCCACAATTTTATTTTCAGTTAATGAAAGATTATGAGCCTCTTACTGTCTGACATCATAATTTTCTGCTTTGCTGTCTTTTGACAATGAAAAAACTAAACCCGATAAATGTTCATAATGGTTCAGTATATTAAAGATTAAGGCAATTTCTATGAGGGTCGAAGGTTTCATACTTTTGATTTTATCTTTTTACCTTAGTTATATTTTAAGTGAAGAAAAACCAAATGACTTTTTAATTATATGGAAACTTCAATATTCTGTCACTTCTGTTGCAGATCGTCATGCCAAGATTGAATTGGAGGTGGCTGCTTGCTTTATCTGCTATACCATCATTTATTCTGCTTGTTTTTATTAGTTTGATGCCAGAGTCACCAAGATATCTATGCATGAAAGGTAGATTAACCGATGCACATAATATTCTGGAGAAGATAGCTCTTGTCAATGGAACAAGCCTCCCTTCTGGCAATCTTATTTCTGATGGAAGAACCAAACTGGATGAAGAATTTGCTACGTCAGAAGAGACTCCTCTACTCACTTCAACAAGAAACAAAAGTACAGTGCTCAAATCAGGCCTCTCGTCCTTTCTTATGCTATTCTCAACAAAATTATTTAGAACAACCATTCTCTTGTGGATATTATTCTTCGGGAATTCATTCGTTTATTACGGTATTGTATTGCTGACATCTGCACTGAGTAGTACGCAAAGTAAATGTGGCTCACCTTTCTTGCATTCAGAAAATGTCCAAGATGCTAGCCTCTACGTAGATGTATTCATCAATAGCTTTGCAGGTCTGTATGTCCCGGTGATCACATTAATTTAGTCAGTATTGAAAATTTATTTCGCAGTTTGATTCGACATTCATTTTCCTACAGCAACTTACTTCAATTATTTTTCAGAGTTTCCTGGACTTCTTTTAGCTGCAATAATTGTTGACAGAGAAGGTCGCAAGTCTTCCATGACAATTATGTTCACCTTAGTGTGTATTTTCCTTCTTCCATTGGCTACACATCAGTCCAACATTGTGACAACAACATTATTATTTGCAGCTCGCATGTGCTCCATGGGAACTTTTACAATCGCCTGCACTTTTGGCCCCGAGGTATACTGTTTAGATCCAATTTCTACTGTTCTTGCTCCCAAGAGAATCATTCCTTCAGTGTCTTGATAAATAGAAGTTGCTAAAAATGCACTCCTGCAGTTCCATTTGAAAATGGACTCTGTTATAGTCCTTTCTTTTAAATGTTTTCATCTGATGTTTAATTGTCCATTCCTTTCCATACGAGGTAGCAAGAAAAACCAATTTATTGATGTTCATCTCTTGTGCAAGTGAGAATTCTAATTTTTTTTCTTTTTTGTAAAATTTCTGTAGATATATCCAACTTCCATGAGATCAACTGGTGCTGGAGTTGCAAATGCAATGGGAAAAATTGGTGGTATGATATGCCCTCTTGTAGCAGTTGGACTAGTGACTAACTGCCATCAAACAGCAGCAACAATTCTGTTAGTGGTCATTATTGTTGTTTCAGTAGTCTCTATTCTGCTTATCCCATTTGAAACCAAGGGAAAGGAATTGAGTGATACTATAGATGGTATAACGAATTCTAAACTAGTTGTCAGGTAATAGTTTTGTTCAGTTCCCTATTGTAATACACATGTATGACTTCGGATAATTATTTGTTTGCTGATAGCATGAACATCTTATATGTTACAATGTGAATATCCATTAATTTGAAATGCCTCCTTCATGCTGATTGCAAGCTCTCCATGGCAAAAGCTTATGAACAAGAAACTTCTCATTTTTTTACCAACTCAGTGATTTGCATCTCAAAGTTGACAATTGATAAATTGTACTTCTTCTGGTTTATGTAATCCTTGGACAGATTTAGTGCAAACAGGGACACAGTTGAATCTTCATTTTCTTCCTTGTTAGCAAGAAAATCTTGGGAATTCAAAGCGCATATCACATCAACAAATATAATAGAAAGATTTTTTTAAAAATCAAATTATGAAATTGTCTTGATCTCGTCAATCGATATACCACTAGGAAGCATTCTCCAGGCATCAACCAAGTCTTGGTATGTATTTTCCTTCTTCCACTGGTTACACATCAGTCCAACTTCTTGACAGCAGCAATATTATCTGGAGCTCGCATGTGCTCCATGGGAACCTTTACCATTGCCTATGCTTTTGCATCCGAGGTAGGCCCGTCAAGTTGTACATATTACTAGATCCAATTTTTTATTTTCTTGCTCTTAAGGGTATCATTCCTTGGTGCCATGATTAATAGGAGCTGCATAACATGCACTCCTATAATTCCATTTTCTTCACTGGATCTTAAAATTTGATTCAGTTACAGACTTGTCTTTTTAAAATGTTTTAACCAGATGTTTTATTGTCGATACTGCTCCATATGATGAATCTGCATTTCTGTGTCAATATGAAATCAATTCCTTGATCTCTGTACAATCGGGTATTCTGATTTTTGTATATTTTTCTTAATTTTTTTCTTTTCTTTTTTTTCTTTCTTAAAGATATATCCAACTTCTATGAGATCAGCTGGTGCTGGAGTTGCAAATGCCATTGGAAAAATTGGTGGCATGATATGCCCTCTTGTAGCAGGTGGACTAGTGACTAGCTGCCATCAAAGAGCAGCAATAATTCTGTTAGTGGTCGTTATTGTTCTTTCTGTAGTTTCTATTCTGCTTATCCCATTTGGAACCGAGAGAAAGGAATTGATTGATACAATAGATGGTTTAAAATCGAATTCTAAATTAGTTTTAGTTGACCACTAATAACTTCGTACAGTTTGGACTATAATAAAGTAAATGCACTGTTTCAATATTAATCCTTCTTCATTACGCTGCTGTCGCATACTCGCAACAACCACAACCATCCAGGTTGAATCCATATGTCTTCGGACAGCATGAATATTTTAATATTGGACTGTGAAAGCTCATAACAAAAGCTTATTCAATTGCAAGTGCTCCATGGCAAAAGCTTACGACAAAAGAAGTTTCTCATATGTTTTGACCAAATGCAGTGATTTGCATCTCAAAGGTGACAATTGATGGGATGAAATCTTGGCAAAATCTTTTTTTAGATCCATAAATGATTACTTTCTCTTCAAACAGAAACTGAGAAGTATGGGATTGGTGTTGAATAGTATAGGGTCAATCATTTCTATGGTATCTCATACTGTTGAAACAGCCATGGGCAAAAAATTCAAATTAAAATTCTAATAAAAATTTTCTAAAATTAAAAAATTATTAAAATTTAAATTCAAAATACATTTAACACTATTATGCTTCAGTTTAACTTTAAAAAATTAAATATTTTAAATATTTAGTAAATACTTATATTTATTCAATCGCCATTATATATCACCCATCTGATTCCATTTAATGCTAATTGTGACTTTAAAAATTAGAACACCTCAATTTTAAAAATATCTTCATTGCCAATTTTCATAATAGTTTATACTATATATTGTTTATATCAATACATGCAACTTGCAACCATTTTTCTCTATTTTATACTAAATAATTTGATACTGCATACAAATGTAAGCAACAGAAATTGAGAATGAGATTCAGAAATGGATAGTTTTCACCTCCACAATTGGGAATCTTGTTTTTGTCCATTAGATTAGACAATATGGAATCCATTTCTGTATCTAGTCCATCATACCTGTTGGTAGTTTCAAATCAAAGCAATACAAATTCCTTGTTTATATGCAACTTGCTTAATCACAAGCACCAAATTTTAAGTTCAGGGTATCTCCCACTCAGCAAGTCAAGCGATCGAAGGTTAAAGAAAAGGAAAAACTGGAACCATTCTGGGATTAATATCAACTCTTGGCTTTTATGTGCCGGTTCTTTTCTCTTTGCCTTCGAGTTTATGAAGATTTAGAATGCAAAGAAGTTACTAATCCAGTTCCTTTTATGCCAATGTTTATTTATAGGTGAATGACGTGTAGCTGAGGAAGAGAGGATTTTGATTTCTACCTTCAAGCAACCATCGAAACTTCTTGGCGCCTTTGAGAGGGAATATTGAGCAAAGCAGCATTCGATAAGGAATATTGGTGTTTTCTTGAATTTCATGTTTGGACTAATTGTGGTGGATACATAGAACTTGAATAAATTTACAGGCAGAAGACCATTCATCATATTGTATGGTAGTATGAAAGTAAGAGGGAAAAAAATTCACCATTTCTCTTGTACCCTGTACTAATTCTTTATTGTTACATAGTAGATTAGATAAACATGTACTTGTTTTACAACATTGCATTCACAGTACTGAGTTAGAAAATAGTACTTTTCGTCTTTTATTTGCTTGTAATTTCTAGAAAATTTTTGGTGCCAATGAAAATCAGAATCAACAATGGAACTGATGGAAGAATTATTTGATTTGGCACTTGGGTTCCCTAGATAGGTGATGAGAGAGAGAGTTAAACAGTTGATGCAGCACTTAGCTACATGGGATTTGGGAAATTTCAGTGTTTAGCGCTTGCTTATGCTGGACTTGGTGTTTTCGCTGAAGCAATGGAAGTTATGATTCTCTCTTTCATAGGAGGAGCAGTTAAGCCTGAGTGGAAACTCTCATCAGATGAAGAGAGCCTGTTAACAACTGTTGTTTTTGCTGGCAACCTAGTTGGTGTATACTTATGGGGTCTTGTATCAGACAACTATGGAAGAAAGTGGGAATATTTTAGCTTATTTTCTGTTGTTAAGTTGTATTCAATAGCATATTTGTGAATTGCTTCAGAAATTTTGTATGATTGATACAATCATTAAGTAAATTTAAGAAGTTAAAATTTACCAATGAAGTCTTATGTTTCAATCATTATGTACATCAGTTCTTCAAGCTTATGAGCATATTTGGCTTGTTTCATTTTCCTTTTTCCAGGAAGGGTTTTCTTGGCTAGAAATGATAACTAGTGCAGTTGGTTTATTGAGTGCTTTCTCCCCAAATTATGTATCACAGCTGACTCTTCGTTGTTTAGTCGGTATTGGCATAGGCAGTGGTCCTGTATTTTCGGCCTGGTTTCTAGAGTTTGTTCCTGCTGCAAAGAGAGGAACGTGGATGGTTATCTTTTCAATTTCTGGTCACTTGGATCAATATTTGAAGCTTCACTTGCATGGGTATGTTTTTTCATATCTCAAGTTTTGCAAACTTACATGAAAGATTTTGAAATTCAACTGTCATTCTTTTACACAGATTGTTATGACATGGTTGAACCGGAGGTGGCTACTTGCATTATCTTCCATAACTTCATTCGCGGTGCTTCTCTTATAAAGTCTTGCACCGGAATCTCCACAATATCTATGTATGAAAGGGAGAACAATTGATGCACATCATATTCTTGAGAAGATAGCTCTTCTCAATAAAGCAAAAATCCCAAATGGCATGCTTGTATCAGACACATTAAGACCTGAAGAGTCTGCTCTTCCAGATGATCATACCCCTCTACTCTCCTCAAATAGAATCAAAATAACGAAACTGAAATCCGGCTTCTCTTCGTT
This sequence comes from Khaya senegalensis, assembly GCA_032402905.1. Taxonomy (NCBI): domain Eukaryota; kingdom Viridiplantae; phylum Streptophyta; class Magnoliopsida; order Sapindales; family Meliaceae; genus Khaya; species Khaya senegalensis. The sequence goes on along the minus strand of CP135556.1, from coordinate 4,736,714 downwards.
TCTTCTGCTTTTCTCATCAAGATTAATTAGAACAACTCTTCCTTTATGGTTATTGTTCTTTGCAAACGCATTCACATATTATGGTATCATATTGCTGACCTCCAAGCTAAGTAGCATGCTGAGTAAATGTGGCTCCCCTATTATAGTTTCAAAAAACAAGCAAGCATCTATCCTCTAATTGGATGTGTTGCTTGACAGCTTGGGAGGTAATCGCGTCACCAATTTACATTTCACCTTTGTCATTTTAGTTTTCTTCATCAGAGATTGATGTTTTTTGACAATGCATGACTTGAATATTATTTTTCCAGAGCTTCCTGGACTTGTTTTCACAGCAATTACTGTGGACAGAGCTGGTCGAAAGCTTTCCGTGACCGTTATGTTCATCTTGGTATTCATTTTGCTTTTGAAATTGTCTATGCTACAGTCGAATATAGTAATAACGGGATCATTAGTAGTTAACCGCATGTTTGCTTTCGAAGCTTTCACAATTGCTTGTATTTTCGCCCTGGAGGTAAGCCCCCGGAAACTTCCTGAAAGCCTTAAGTTTTCTAGTCTCCAACTCTTTCAGCATCACTAGATTTGCTTAACTCAAGAAATGGTGGTATCTTTTATGTACAGATATATCCAACACATAAGGTCAAGTGGTGCTGGAGTTGCAAACGCAATGGGAAAAATTGGTGGAATGTTATGCCCTCACGTAGCAGTTTGACCGGTGACTGGTTGTCATCGAACAGCTGTTGTGATTCTCTTTGAGATTGTAATCGTTGTTGCTGTAATCTGTGTTACTCTTATTTCATTTGAAACCAAGGGACGGGCATTGAGTGGCATTGAAGATGGGGAATCCCATTCTAGGCCAGTTACTGTTGTTGGGCAATGAATTTGTGACATTCATCTCCTGTGAAAAAGAAACCAATGTTTCAATATACCCTTTTTCATTAATTTGTTACTTATAGCTTCTTATTACACTAATGATCACTATTTTCTTTATCGTTGCCCAACTAACACGAGGTCTAGCAGTAATAGGAGACCACCATTCTAAAGTCGAAAACTCTTAACGATAAAGTTTTGACTTGGACGGTTCCTGCTGTGGTAAAAATCAAGTACTACCTCTAAGACAATGCCCCATTTAAAACTTAATCTGTCCTATAAAGGATGGGTCTAATACTCGTGTTAAGTCACCAAACCCGAGAACCAGGCAACAAACCAAAGAAAAAAAAAATTTCTAGCAAAGATGCAGAAGTGTCATAAAGTATGTCCAAACCTTGCTATAGACAAGAGAGGTCGGTTAATTAACCTCATAGAGGCATATCTCAACCCAGCAACAGATAGCACATACCAACTTGAACTGAAACAATGTCTGAGCAGCAAAAGTATCGGATTTTGGAAGATTATCACTAACAATTTCTTCAATGAAGCCATACGGCGCTATTACAATATGTACCTCTGCAAAATTTTCAGTTCTGTGACATTGTCAGCAAACGGTAAGGGAACAGACAACTCAACTGAAATGGCTGGGTAGGATTTGTCAGTCATGTAGTGTTTTTGCTCGGTTATATAAGATTTCAACAAAGGTTTACATCAGCCAGGCAAGTAAGTAAGATACATGAAACCTACAAGCAACTATGCTGCTTACTTCTACCCGGTGGTTGTGACTGCATTCTACTTCCTACTTTCTCTCTGATCAACTGTCATTTGAATAAAGCTTTGCAGATGCCTTGGTTGGACAAAAAATTGATGTACAACCTATATGATTACCAGGGGACAAAAAGTGATGTCATTATCCTCAGAGACTTCTCCAACAACCGTTGCATTGATCAACACTGCACTTAGAAACCACGATCTCTGATCTGAGTTTGTCTTAATTAATTTTAGGCTTTGCTTGTCTTGACTTTAACACAATAAAGAGAATGCCCAAAACAATCAAGAAAGCAGGAATTGTTGTCATATCAAAGACCACTTGTACTTCCCTCTCTCTTGTGCAGTGAACACGGTGAAGAAGAGCTCTGGTTGCATTAACTTGATCTAACTAACCTGCATGAGAAATGATATTCCCTAATAAGCCAACCATATATGCAAATTAGTAAATTCATTTGCTTAATTAAATTGCCCATCTATTATTAAAAAAAAGCAGGATAGCTGCATCAAAAAGGGCACTAATTTCAACTAACAATACAAGTACATTTTGAAATCCCATTTGATACAGTTTGAAATACTTGGTCTTCATCAAACCTCAACTAATAAATCCCAGATATTTGCTCAAGTTAAATCAGCCGAGCTCAGGGCTGCTATTGTGTCAATGAAAGGAACTTTTTGTAATTTTCCAATATTAATCCAATATTAATATGATAGTCACAAAAGCCTTACCCTTTTGATGCATCCTCTAACGTATGTAGCAATCTCATGGCATCCATATGATGCAATTCTCCAGTAACAGTTGAAATCTGAAAAGAAAAGGATAATAAAGAATATCATATATATATACTTACACTTTCTCAAGGAATTTGTAGTAACTGAATAAAATGGCTTCTAAATGCACAATCAGACTAGAAAATAACTCACTCTTCTCCACAGGCTAATAACATAATTATACTTGTTTACTATCTTGCACTCATAGGACTGGAAGAGTTTAAATGTCTTTTCAGCTGTTTTTCGTTAAGTCACCATCAACAAAAGCCTCATCCCAACAGCAATAATTGAAGACAGGCCAATTATAATCAAGAAGCAATTTTCATAGAGCAAATCCACAAAGACTAACTACAGAGAGATTAAGTTTTCAGCTTGCAACTTTGAAAACTTCCAATGTGTCTTATGTAGAAATATAGGTAAAAACAATTTTTTTTCTAAAAAGCAAGGCCCATGATCTCAAACGTATGCAGATAGCCACATATATATATATATATATATATCTTTTTCTTTTTTAAATAGTAAGAATATAAATCATTCCCTCCCCAACTCTGATGTGAGCAGGGTAATGTAACATACTAGATAGCAAGATATTCAATCACACTGATCTAATTACACCTAATCGGTCATAAACTATGCATGGTGTGACTCGGAGCACTTCCAAATGGTTGCTTTTGTATCTGTGTTCCAGAGGGCATATGTGTGAACGCATGTGTCTATCTGTGTGTGTGTCTGTGTGTCTGTGCGTCTGTCTCTGTGTGTGTGCGTGTGCATGGTTGATAGCAGAACTAAATTTATAGCTCATGCTTCAGGGATTGGACAAGTTGAAAGACCTTCTCATATGCTTTTCATCAAGTCTCCATTATAGAAACTTTGGTTCCAAACGCAATACCAGATATACAGATATATTTTAGGGAAAATGATGCTTGGATTACTGCAATTTTCCTAAATGTTAACTAGGTCTTTCATTTTAGGTTTTTACTACCTTCACCCCTGCAGTAAGATTTTACTGTTAAGTATGGAAGCTGACTACCCCGTGCCTGGATCTAACCTGAATTATATTATATACAAGTATGTTTATATCTCATTTGCCACCAGTTTCTTACTTCCCAAAGATTTTAGGGTTTGAGAGGAGCCCTAGTTTTGAATTTGAGCTTGCTAAGCAGGTCTGGGGAAATTACAGGTTACCCAAAAAATGCATAAGATAGCACAAAGGATACTTGCACGCTCCATGAGTAGAAGACGAATGGCTGATTTGACCATTTGTATTGATTCTTCTAGTGTGGTGATGATATAGCTCCGAGCAATTGTATCAGTCTGAAACTGTGATATGTGCCAGCCTTGAGAAGAGATAGAAAAAGGTTGCAACCCACTGACCATATCCAATCCTGCAAAAATTGAAAGCAACAGACCGTTTTTCAAGATGGGTGTGCATGGGACTGAAGACATGCAACAAATTAATGCACTATAGCAGGGATCCAAAAATGCCAATATAGGCAAGTGCATGCAAATGCACACACAAATAGCTCCTCCACCAACTCCCAAAAGCAATATCACATAAAAGCATATCCAAACTAAATCCTTTGCTTGGATTTTGTACATTAATTTTAGCATAGATCGTGAAATCTGAACATGAGAAAGAACAGTCATCTGGATTAAAACCTATGCACATCAAAATTAAATTTGACTCAATTACAAACTATACTAGATTGAACTTCAATATTAATTAAGCACAGCCCAAAATGCAGATCCAAATTTGAGCAAAAGTTGTTGCTACAATATTACACAATCCTTTTGATAAGAATCTGCAAATTAAATTGATAAAGATAAAAAGGTACAAGGTAGACCATAAATCCACACAGGCATTATTGTTACACAATTGATCCATAAGAAAATCCTACTTCAGTCAAGTTGGTGTTTCTAAATCCAGGCAGGAGCACAAAGGTAACAAAATAATCAATTAAACTGGTTGTTACTGAGAAATGTTATATTAAATAACATTTAAGGTTTTTCTAATCTGTGATAGCTTGCACAGGTTGAGTTAAAAGGCTATTATCATGCAAGGATATAGAGAAACATTCAACGTACTATCCGAAATATGGTATGTAATTCTTACAAAAGAAAAAAAAAACTAACAGTAACCACCAATGAAACAAAAATTATCAAAATTAAAAAAAAAAAAAAGGATCCCCTCACAATCTACAGGTGAAAAGAGAACGAAGTGTCAAGACTGGTTGCAAATATCTAGACTTTAAACCATTCAGCATTTCCACAATAAAAACAAAACACAAGTTGCTGGTACATACTTTTCAAACAAGTAGCTTGTGAGTTACGATGCGATCAGACAAAAACCATTATTGACCAAAGTAATTTCAAGTTCCACGCAAAACACACCTCAATTGCAGTTTCATGGGCTTCACTGTAGACAAGATGAAGGGGGAGAAAACCAGCCATGTGTTCAGAAACAGCAGCCAATGCAGCTTTTATGAGCCTCCTGAACAAGGGAAAAAAATATTTTAATAAATACAATTGCATCCTGACCGGACAGTCTTCTCAGCAATATCACTCTATGAGCAACAGTATCGCTGACCAACTTTCTTGGACAATTCAGTATCTCAATTTGTGTTTCAAGTTCAAATGTCATGGTTGAAAAAAATAAAATAAAGGTCAAAGAACTCAAGTATTTAACATAAATTTTAGCCACATTGTGTGGATTTTGCAATTAATGACATCAATAATCAAAAGGACTTGTCAAACTTCCAAGCTACCAGAATACAAATGTCACCTCCACTAATATATATGAAACCAAAACATACACCAGCACTTGACAGCCACTAGTGCTCAGGTAATCAAAGGGTGCTTTGAACAGAAATCTCCTTCTAGACCAACAGATTTTATAGGATAGCTCTCAAGCTACTCTTGTGGACAATCTTCCAAGCTCCACTACAGCGCTCCCACAGTTATCCAAAGACCAACTATTCCAATTGAAAGAGGAAGGTTGCTGCCATGAAAGTGGAAATAATGCATGTGGTAGCGAGGGAGTACCGCGAGGGAGTACCACAACGGACCATCACTTCTCAAGCCAACACAACCAATCCAACTTCATTTCTCAGTTTTGATCCCTGATTTTGCAAAGTAATTGAAAAGCACGTGAACACACATACAAATGGATTGAAATAGATGTTTCATGATTCCATTTAAAAGCAGCGTAATTGAGAACCTCAAATCCACATGTTCTGGCTATTTCCAGAAGAACTTTGTGCCAAGACTACAATACAGTAGCCGCACTGAAGAACTTAGGATAGTCAACACCAAGTTTACAAAACTAACCTTAAATCCCACAAAAGTGATTGCCCATTGCACTGTAGATGGCTTTCCCATGCTGATGGCTCCGACTGGACAACAACCACCATGTGCGAAAGTGCCTTCGCCTGATAATGCTTGTCAACTAATAATGGATCCCCATGAATAAACCAGAAGTTTGGAACTTCCAGTGTAGACCTGCTATGAGCATGTGCCCCTGAATTATATAAACACTAAATGTTTCCTCAACCAAAATCCTTAAAGTTATCAGTAATCAGAGGTAGCATCACAGGCCAGGATTTCCAATTCCAATAACAAATATATTATATTCTGAAATATACAGGTTGAAAAGGGAACATGAAATGATTAGCATGTATTGACCACTAACTGGTGGCATGTGCATCGCAGTGCAACAGCCTTCAATGAGTTGCACGCATTCGATTAACTAATTTAATAGTTTCAAAACAAAACATCCTAACCCAATCCAGTCTAGCAATTGGTTAGGTTGGATCAAATTGAATTTAGATGGCAAACTATAACCCTAACCTGCCCAATTGGCAAATTCGGCTGGGTTAAGGTTGGTTAAAAGTAAGGACATCCAAAACCCACACCTTTCAGGTGTATTTGACTGATTTAATGGGCTTCTTTGTTTAAATGATATGTTGCGACGGTTTTAATCGGCGACTGAAAAGGTTATCTAAGTGAAGCTATATGTCCACCAATGCAAGAAACAGAGAGAGATATTGCACACTAAATAGGTGAAGGGTAAAAGAAAATTAAGCAATTTAAGCAGTAGATAACCTTTAAGAGAGTCATGATCATTCAGCCTCTGCAACTGATACTGGAGAATGGAGGAATCAAGATAGGAGCGAACAGTTTTTCTGTATGTTCCATTCACAAGCAACATCGGAACAGCTGCTGCTCGGCGTGCCACTGAAAAGGCCATTGCTAAGGCAGGATCCTCTGAAAGTGTTAACCTATAATTTTAATCAACGTCAGTATAGCTTGAATATAGTTGAAAGGAACCAAATTTTCACCTATAACTCATAGATGAAGGGCCAATAAAAATTATTCAACAGCAGTATCTCTATGTCAACTTAGTAAAATATAAATGAAAGTAACCATACAGAAGGTTAAATGAGATAAAAATTCACATCCAAACAACCAGCATCAATGCAAAAAGCAGTTTTCAGAAAGATTGAATAAATAATAAGACAGTTCAGGATGCATACATGTGATGGCTAAACATAGGTTTCTGTGAAGGTAACAACAAAGAGGAAAGCCCATCCATAAGAGCTTTGAGATCCACGGGCAACCGCTTGACATGTTTAACTTTCTGCACAAATATAGTTTAGGGCTAAATACGACTTCTTATTTTCAAAAGAGCTCCTTTGAACTATCAAATATACGCCACACCTCTTGTGTAACAAAGAACAGCTGAAAAGATATGCTTTCGTAATAATGAAATGCACCGTCAGCAAGTGAAGGTGATATGACATGTCTCATAGATCCCCATAGCGTAGCACCCAAATGTGCAAGAAATGTATCCCGTGCAACTGTGTAATTTTGAAACTCCTGCACAGAGACAATTTAGTGCAAAAAGTTCCAATCTTCTATGTAAAAGGCATGAAGTAGCTTGAAACAGGAAAATGATATCTAATCCTCACTCAGAGGCCAGGTGGCATACCTGATGAGTATCACTGAACAGATTCCAGTTCTCCATTCTTTTAAAGGCCTCCATGGTCTTCATCTTATGATTTTCATCATATTCTTCACCTTCAAAAGACCGGAGCTCATTTTTCAAATCCTGCATTCTCTCGTCAAGCTCTGAAATTTCACGCGATTATAAGCTGTATCACCACCATATTTCATATAAAAGAATTGCGGAAATAAAGCATGATGTTGCACCATAGTCCTGGAGCACCAACAACCAACACATAATTAAAGTCAACAGGGAGTTTAAATATTTTTCTAAAGGGTCATGATACTGTAACTTCAAAATTTTCAATTAAATGAGACAAGAACTCCACACATCCATTTATTCTAGTCCAGTGGATTAGACAGTTCATAAATTAAAAATAATAAATGCAACCTTTTAACTTTAATTAACTTCATTTCCTAGAGCGTTGGATTAAGATCTATGGAAAGTCAAGTTTTACCTTAAGTTAAAATTTGAAGTTACAATAGCCTGACCCTTCTCTGAACCATTTAGCTCTTAGTTTAAAATACATGATGAGTGGAAAAAGAGAGAAATAGACATCCACTGCAAATGAATATCAAATTTGGCTGCCCTACTCCTCCTCTCCCCCAATTCACAATCCAAAACTCAGAAGGGAAAAAGAAAAAAATAATAATAGTATAACTATATTCAAGATAATCCCCTACTTTCAAAATGTTACTTTCCCTTTTATAAACTTTCCTCCTAAGGATTATGCTCCTATTGTTTAACTGCACCCCACCGCGTGGCAGTTCTAAAGTAGTGGGTGATTTTCTTGTAATGGGTGGTTACATTTGTAGGTACTAACTATCAACATCTTCAGGTTCTCGATCAGATTAAGTTCTCAAAAGCTCAATTTGAGTATTTTATATACCAAAGTTTATGAGGGTTCGAATACTTGAATTTTTCAAGTTGTCAGGATCTTGGGAAACAAAAATCTCCCAATGTAGTATTGAAGAATTTCAATATTTGAAACTAAAGAAATTTGGTCTCATTGTTCTCCCATAATTCAAATGCAACTGGTTTAGTTATCAAATATCTAATCAATTTTAGCCATTAAAATCTCATGTCTATTGAAAGAATTTAAGTTTTAAAAAAATTAAAATGTTTAATCTACATTAAATTCTGCTGCTTCATACTCTATGAAACAACTGCAGCCATTATTATCTAAAAATGTTGGCGACTCCTCTAACATGTTATCCTGACATTTCATGTAATCATTATATAACATATCCTTCATTACCATTCATTTTTCATTTCACTGAGCTTTTCAGAGTTCTTTAGAGTTTTTCTAGATAGAGAGCGCTTGCTAAGTTTAAACTATTGATCGAAAGTTATTTTCGTCTAAAAATCATTTCTAAGGTCTCACCGGCGAAGTATTTTCAAGAAAAGGTTAGCACTCAAGTCTTTTTATTGCTAAACCTTCTTCATTTATTTGCATTTCTGAGCTTTTGCTTATGTTGGTATGAACTGTAATTGACATTTTTGAGTTGTTCTTCTCTCTCTTTTTATTTTATTTTATTTTCTAACTTTCGTATTTCTTCTACAGCTTGTCTTCTCAGTTTTAGTCCACCTAAGAATAACAATAACCTGATCCATAAATTTTGATTCACAAGGCATATCTAAGGAGTCTTTAAAGCAAGCCATAAATGACTCTATAACAAAAACTGATACACCTAAAACCTCCACTAACTTGGATACTTGGAATAGTTTAAATCTTAACTCCCAAGTTGACCTCCTAATGGCTTATAAAGATATTCGTTTTAAGAAAGTGAGATCTCACTCTAACCTCATGAGAAAGGTAATAGAGGTAAGTTCTGATAAAACCTTGAGTTAGCCTGATGACAATAAATTGGCTAGAATGATGAGTGATTCCCCGGGGTTATAAAGTTTTGAAGTGTGGGTATCTCGCAAGTTAATGCGAACTATTGCTACTATCATAATCTCTACCCCACTTCATAAGACTGTGATTTTCTTTCATTTATTCTTCCCTCTTCTCAACTATTTCTTTCTCAGTCATTATTGCTTCCTTATCTTTTTAATAAGTTATCTCGTATGTTGTCATGTGCTTCTTTTGCAACTTGTACCAGAAATTTCTCATTTTAACTCTTTCTTAAAAACCCTCCAAGGTAATTGGGTTATATGCCCCTATTTCTAATACTTCTAAATGGTGTATCTTAACAAAATCTTTTAGGCTTTTATTTTTTCTTTATTTTATCATCTTCAAGCTGTCAAATATTGGTATATGCCCCGAGTTCAATAATATTTTTAGATATTTAGTATATTTATTTGTCATGTATTATGACATTATTGATTTATATATCATTAGTTATTTTATTATTACAATTGAATTTACTATTTTAAAATATTTTTAGTCAAATATTATTATAGATAAGGTAACAATATTGCATAGAAACTAATATGCGTAATACCTGATGATAATATATTATGTGTTATGATATGAGATGTCAAGTTAACATATAGATACAAGTTAATGAACTAATATATTAAATCAATCCATCATGAGAACGTTACATGGATTGTTATATGAATACCATAAGCTATACTTATAATGACAATGGTGTATGTGATTCTTAAACTTGATATCACTATGGTTCCCAATATTGAGAACGACATATGTTGATATTTTTAAATATCATATGTAATAATATAGACTATAAAAATATAATTAAATATATTATAACTCGTGTAAAAAAATGTGTATAATTAAAATAAAAATTTCTCTTATATAATGAGAGCGATATTTTTGAATTTTTTGATTGAATAAAATTATAAAAATGCATGATCGTATTTAAATGAGTCAATATGTGATATTAATTTTATTTATTTGAATAAGTCTATTTAAGATATCAAAAAAAATATAAAAATTAAACTATACAAAAGTAATATATTCTATGTCTCATATTTAATTGAGATATTTATGATGAAAAGATTAAATTATACGATAATATTGGTCACAAATAACATGATGCTGAATCATTGGTATTCTTATTACTTGAGTAATTAAGATGTGTTATTAAATACTACTCACTATTTGTGATACCAAAATTAAAATTTACTGTTACTATTAATGTTACGAGAACTTATTAAGTCACACATTAAGATTAAAAATAATAGTAATATTAAATTTATTAGTACATACTAAATAGATTGAGTTTTAAAAGAAAGTCCAACTCAATGGTTTACGTTTAAACTAAAATTTTAAAATAGTATTATAAATATATAATATATTATTATTTTAAAGTGTACTAAAAATTTTATTTTTATGTGTTTTTTTTTTTTTTGAGAAAAGAAAAACACAAAAAAATAATGACACTTTAAATATAAGAGCTAACATTTTAAATTAATTTTTAATTATGTAGATATTGTAAAGATGCAAAAGTTTTCAATTAGTGTTTGTAATTTTACAAGTCACCTAATATAGAGGTATGACCAAATTCATTTCATTATGTGTGTGTCTATATATATATATATATATATATATATATATATAATATTAGCATTTGTCATATGGATCCTAATAAGCAATATATATATATATATATATATTTGGCTACATGTATGCTTTGATTTGCTTTCATTTTTTTTTTATTTTATCATCTTCAAGTTGCTGGGATTCTTCAATAGTATAGTGTCTCCTTGAAATTTTTGGACAAATTTATGACACAACTGGTTAAACATCTTAATACTCATTGGGGTTAAGTTTTTGTACCAAACTCGAGCTTGCCCTTTTAATATTAAAGAAAAAGGACGACACATCCAGATCTCTATGTAAGCATACAATCCTAAGGCATGCTTTAAAACTCAAGAAATCGAGTGCGGAAGTTAAGGAACACTAACCTCTCGCCATTGCTTTTGTTGACATTTCTTGATGCTACCAAAGCCTTCTAAACTCTCTAAATCCTCTCAAGATGGTGTTTAACAAGAATTTCGAGCTTAGGGACCTTAGCAAAGCAAAGCACCTCCCAATTTATAGAATTCCTTCCATCAAAGAATTCTCACACTTAATGGAGGTTTAATGGCTACTCAATACTGCAGTTACAACCTTTAATTTGAATTTGGAGTTACAAAAACATAATGGGGAGTTAAGGGCCATAATTTGATTGTTTCAAATTCAATTTTGAATTTGTAACCTTCATTCTCCCACTTGGCCCGTAAACTTCAAATTCTCATATACAAGAAACAACATACATGAATCATGGCGACATATTATCAAAATTGATAACTTCTCTTCCATGTATTATAGATGTATGATACTTCTCACTGCAACTTTAATGTGGTAATATGAATAAACCCCATGTTTATTCTTGGTCCAACATAATAACCTTAACTTAATGAATAAACCTCATGTTTATTCTAGGTCTAATAAATTTGTTTTCTTTCAAATAAATGTGCACACTTTATAAGAAAACAAATAATCAGAGTTTCATTAATAGTAATAAATTTACATATTGGAACCAAGTCCCATATGAACTACATGATTCTTAAACTTTAATGGTGGCATGCCTTTTGTTAAAGGATCTGCAATCATCAATTCAGTGCTAACGTGCTCAATGACCACTTTATTTTCCTTAACACGTTCCCTAATGGCTAAGTATTTAATGTCGATGTGTTTACTTCGACTCCCACTTTTGTTATTCTTAGCCAAAAATACAGCAGTTGAATTGTTACAATATATCCTCAATGGCTTAGAAATGGAATCCACAAGTCTAAGCCCAGATATAAAACTCTTTAACCATACTCCATAAGAGGTAGCCTCAAAACACGAAACGAACTCGACCTCCATAATGGAAGTAGCAATCAGTGATTGCTTAGCACTTCTCCAAGATATGGCTCCACTAGCTAACATAAAGATATATCCAGATGTTGATTTTCTTGAATCATCACAGCCAGCGAAGTCCGAATCTGAGTAGCCAACTACTTCCAAATTGTCAATTTGTCTATACATAAGCATGTAATCTTTGGTTCCTTGAAGGTACCTCAAAACTTTCTTTGCAGTTTTCCAGTGGTCCAATCCTGGGTTACTCTAATATCTTCCTAACATTCCAACTGCGAAAGTTATGTCAGGTCTTGTACAGACTTGAGCATACATAATACTTCCAACAGCTGAAGAATACGGAATGTTGTTCATTTGTTCCTTTTCGAGATTATTTCTAGGGCATTGGTTCAAATTGAACTTATCTCCCTTAACAATTGGTACTACACTTGGAGAATAATCTTTCATCCAAAATCTTTCTAGAATTTTATTGATGTAGGTTTATTGAGATAAACCTAAAATACCCCTATGTCTGTCTCTATGTATCTTAATGCCAATGACATAAGATGCTTTACCCATATCTTTCATATCAAAATTTTTAGAAAGGAATTGTTTCACTTCATGTAGAAACCCTTTATCATTGGTTGCAAGTAGTATATCATCCACATATAGAATAAGGAAACAAATTTTACTCCCACTAACCTTCTGGTATATACATTGATCCATGATATTTTTTTCAAAACCAAATGAAGAAATAATTTTATGAAATTTTAAATACCACTGCTGGGAGGCTTGTTTCAATCTATATATAAATTTCTTAAGCTTACAAACCAAATGCTCACCACCACTAGAAGAGAATCCTTCAGGTTGTTTCATATAAATCTCTTCTTCCAGATCACCATTAAGGAATGCCGTTTTCACATCTATTTGATGTAACTCTAAATCAAAATGAGCTACTAATGCCATGATTACATGAAAAGAATCCTTTTTAGACACAGGAGAAAAAGTTTCTGTGTAATCGATTCCTTCTTTCTGAGTGAACCATTTGGCAACAAGTTTAGCCTTGTATCTCTCAATGTTGCCTAATGAATCCTTTTTAGTCTTAAAGATCCATTTACATCCAATGGGTTTGAACCCTTTAAGCAACTCAGCAAGGTCCCAGACTTCATTCGTTGACATAGAATTCATCTTATCTTTCATGGCATTATACCATAAGTCGGATTGCTCACAACTCATGGCTTGTGAAAACGTTTCAGGATCATTTGCAACTCCAATATTATAATCTGACTCTTGTAAATACACAATATAATCACTAGAAATTGGTGATCTTTTTACTCTAGTAGATCTTCTTAATGTTGCTTCAACATTTTCCTAAGGAGTATGTTGTACAACTGGTTGTTCAATAACTTGATCTACTAAAGTATCACTAGTTTGTGAAATTTGATTATCATTTAGTTGAATATCAACCATTGATGGATCAACATTCATTTGTACTGAAGGGATGTTGTTGATGACAATCATTTTAGTACTTGAAGTGGACGGTTCTGAATGATCATTCTCAGAAATTTTGTTTTGGAATTGATCTCTCCCACTAATCAAGTTATTATCAAGAAACTTAGCATTTCTTGATTCCACAAACTTAATGTTATATGATGGACAATAAAATCTGTATCCTTTAGACCTTTTTGAATATCCAATGAAATATCCACTAATAGTCCTATGATCTAATTTCTTCTTTTGCGGATTATAAACTCTTATTTCACAAGGACAACCCCAAACGCATATATGTTGCAAACTCGATTTCCAACCTTTCCATAACTCAAATGGCGTTTTAGAAACTGCCTTAGTTAAAACTTGGTTTAATAGGTACACAGCTATCTTAAGAGCTTCTGTCCACAATGACTTAGGAAGATTGGAGTTGCTAAGCATACTCCGCATCATGTCCAACAATGTTCGATTTCTTCTTTCTACTACACCATTCTGGTCTGGAGAACCAGGCATAGTATATTGGGCAACAATCCTATATTCTTGAAAAAATCTCGCAAATGGTCCAGGTGCTTGTCCATTTTCTGTGTATCTACCTTAGTATTCACCACCTCTATCAGACCTCACGATCTTTATTTGCTTACCGCATTGTTTCTCTACTTCAGTTTTGAATATTTTAAAAGCATCTAATGCTTCATCCTTAGTATTCAATAAGTAGAGATACATAAATCGTGAATAATCATCAATAAAAGTGATAAAATACTTATGACCATATGAGTCTATACTAAGACTACAAATGTCTGCGTGTATGATTTCTAATAAATCTGAACTCCTCTTGGCACCTTTCTTTGACTTATTGGTCTGTTTTCCTTTTATACAGTCCACATAAGTCTCAAAATTGGTAAAGTCTAAAACACTAAGTACTTTATCATTTACTAATCTATTGATTCTTTCTATGGAGATATGTCCTAATCTCCAATGCCACAACATAGAGGAATTTTTATTCATAACACTTCTTTTTACACCAGTATAGGTATGCATTGTATTATAACAAGTATTATTTTGTAAATTAATATGAAAAAGACCATCAGACAATGTACCATTTCCAACAAATTTTGATTTATAAAAAATTTTCACAAAAAAATCTGAAAAATTGAAGGAATATCCATAGGTTACAAGTCTCGAAATAGAAATTAAATTCCTAGAAAAACTAGAAATATAAAAGGTATTTTCCAAATTGATTACAAAACTACTATTGAGAACCAAACTGCATGTCCCAATAGCCTCCACAGTTGAGCGTATCTTATTTTCAGAATAGATAAAACGCTCAGCTCCCACTGGTTTCCTTAGGTTTTGCAAGCCCTACAAAACGTTCGTAATGTGGATTGTAGAACCAAAGTCAATCCACCATGTGTTATGACAAACTTCAGTCATATTAGATTCATAACTTACAAGAAAAAAAGAAATACCTTTCTTATTAAGCCATTGCTGAAATTTAATGCAATCTTTCTTAATATGTCCCTTTTTCTTACAAAAGAAACATTTGGATTCTTTCTTTATTTCAGCTTGGACAGGTATTTTACCTTTTTCTTTCTTCTTAATCTTTCTTTTCATTGCTAGATGTGCACTTTGAACATTCACTCCCATTTCCACTACCAACTTCCCTTCTTCTTGAACACACATAGTCAACAATTCATTAATTGACCATTTATCTTTATGTGTGTTATAAGAAATTTTGAAGGGTCCATATGGTTGTGGAAGTAAATTCAAAATATAATGCACAAGAAAAGGTTCAAACATTGTCACATCCAATGATTTCAGTTGAGCCGCAATGTCCCTTATCTTCATGATGTGCTCTCGCACACCAGTAACAGTGGTGAGTTTTATGGAAGAGAATTGCATAATAAGAATATTGGCTAGTACTTTATCTGAAGACTCAAATTGTTCATCAATAGCCTTCATTAAAACACGGACATTATCATGCTGAGCAACTGAACCACGTATACTAGCAAAAATTTTAGTCTTTATGAACATTACACTAAGGCGATTAGATCGCTCCCAACGTTTATAAAACTTAATTTGTGTCGGAGTGCTAACATCAGTAATAGATGGTGGTTCATCTTTCCGAATAGCATAATCTATATCCTGCCACCCTAAATATAACAACACTTTCTCTTTCCATATTTTATAGTTATCTCCTACCAGTTCAGGAACTTCTAAGTTGATATCAGATATATTAGTAGGTTGTGATACTGTAAAAATACATGCTTATAATGAATTTTATTAAAACTTAATCATCATATTTTATCAATATAAAATATGTACAAAATATGAATTACATGACATAAAATACTACCTGTGGGTTAAATATTTTATTCAAATAGATTCACATATCTTAATGATAAAACTATTATATTATATCCAATTTCTTAACTCCTGTGGGTAAATTAAGAAAAATAATATAATATTTTATCCTAATCAATCATACAAACATAATAAAAATTTCTGTGGGATAAAATTTATCACATCTAATATGATTAATTACAATTAATGTCTTAAACTTTATGTGATCCTAACTTAATGTAAAGTTTCATTTAACTTAGGGATGTTGTGACTACTCCCTATTCTATTAAACTTTATAGATCACAAAAACATTCAAATATATGATTATGATTTATGCCTTATAGAAATTTTTACCAAAATATTTCTATATCTATTGTACAGGTAATAGAGAGTACTCTATTTAGCTAACAATCACAATAGGTCAATTCCCAGGAAAGATTGGAGGGGTCACAAACGGTCCCACTTAAAATCCAACCTCTTTAAACAGAATTTTTCCAAACATGTAATTAGAAGCAAATAAAATACTACTACTATACCTAACAATAATATGGCATGTTACCATTTTACTTAAATTTTATGTATTCATTTTTAAAATAAATTTGCATACTAATTCTCATTTCTATAATGTATGCGTAAAACAAAAATACATAAATCAAGCAAATTATACAATTGCATATATAAAACATAAATTATATGTTTAAAATAAACAATTAAATTAAACTATGCATATAACATAACATAAATAATATGCATAAATTCAAACATTTAAATTGAATTTAAATATGCATATAATAAATATAAATAATATGCACTTAAAAACCTAAATTCAATTTAAAACTAAATGGCATATAACATATATTTAGACCAAAATCATAATGAACAAAAATAGATTTTTGGACTAAATTGTATAATTTAATTTAATTACATCCAAAATTAAAAAATTAAATTAAATTAAATTATTAATAAATTTAATTTTAATTTATTAAAAATTTATGAAATAATAAATATATTTTAAAATAAAATATAAATACAATTATGGGCGTTTCAAATTATTCATGCAATTAATACGGAATTAAAATGGTTAAATACCAATAAATGCGCCATTATAACACAAAAAATGACATGTGGCCCAATGGTTAAAGACATTTATGGGCTTGGGTTCGAACCCTAACCCTTGCATTTATTTTTCAAAAATAACAAACCCGTATGACATGTCATCCGAATAACCCAGAGGTAGCCGACATGTCATCCACTGGTAAGGGTCTTCTTCAAAGCAGACCCATGGACCTAGAAACATATCCGACCAATTTTTAACCATTTTTAACGTCGTTTTTAATGTTTTTTATGTCCAAAATGTCATAAATCCAATACTAAAATGATTTATAACATAAATTTACATAAAAAACAAGCAAAATCATGTTGCATGAGAATCAAAATCAATTTAACAAACCCATATTACCATTTCATGTTTTCTCCGAAAAAAACTCAACAAACTAAGCAAAGCAGAGATTATTAACTTGCTCTGATACCAAATGTAAGCATACAATCCTAAGGCATGCTTTAAAACTCAAGAAATCGAGTGCGGAAGTTAAGAAACACTAACCTCTCGCCATTGCTTTTGTTGACGTTTCTTGATGCTACCAAAGCGTTCTAAACTCTCTAAATCCTCTCAAGATGGTGTTTAACAAGAATTTCGAGTTTAGGCACCTTAGCAAAGCAAAACACCTCCCAATTTATAGAATTCCTTCCATCAAAGAATTCTTACACTTAATAGAGGTTTAATGGCCACTCAATACTGCAGTTACAACTTTTGATTTGAATTTGGAGTTACAAAAACATAATGGGGAGTTAAGGGCCATAATTTGGTTGTTTCAAATTCAATTTTGAATTTGTAACATTCACTCTATCAATCCCTGGATGTATGTTAATTTCTTGTATTTGTTGATGTGCAATATTGAGTCCGTTTGTCCAAAGTAAAACATAGTTTGTGGCATCTTAAAACCTCAAGGAAACCTTAATCCTATAATTTTCTACGACAATGAGGATTCTACTTTAAGATCGTATTTCATTTACTTTACTTCTCTTCTTTCTTTTTCAATTCTCTTAACTCCTTCAATCACTTCAATTCTTCAAATAGGTCTTCTTGCCTTTCTCTCCTTTGTTAAGTTTCCTCATTTCTCCTACTAACTAACCCGTATGGCTTCTCTGATTTCTTCTGAACTTAGAATTACCATCGAGATTGGCAACCCCATTTTCACTCCCTCTTGTTCCGAATATTTGTTCATCTTCCTCAAATATCCGACAAGGTAAACTTCTAGCCTTATGATAATAAGATTCTCTTCCTTCCTTTCAACCTTTTGCTTTCCCTTCTATGATGTAATAAATCTCATAGGCAGGGACTTTCTAATTTCATGTTTGTGTGAACTCACACTAACTTTGTTTCTTGGGTCTCAGTTTTGCTGGTCCAACATCCCTATTCAATTGATTGGCCATATCCTGTACAACTTTCATCATCATCCATTTTATAGCTTCCATTTGTTTTCTCATTTCTTCCAGTTGTGATCCATTTGGCCTTAATCCTCCTACCTCATAACCTCCATTTGTAAGAAAATGATCGTTCGAATTTGTTTTCTTATCTTGTTGCAATTTTGCAGCTACTTTGTTCAAAATTTTCTCCATATCCTCTCTTTTGAAAATTACCATTTTCTTCTTCTGTGAATTAGCTTTTCGTTCCATTCCCACATATGACGTCAGTTGTTAACACCAAATTTTCGGTTGATGCTAACTTGCAAATTTCTTTGTAATTTTTCTAGTATCTATTACAAGACATTAACAAGTTAAAGGTGTCAGCTTTTCAAGTAAAAGCTCTCCAATACTTAAAGTTACAATATTGACAATTTGTGTTTTATAATAAAGAGAATGAAAATAAAAAATGGTAGTATTGCAGTATTCAAGATAATCCATTGCTTTCAAAATATTACCTTTTCTTTTATAGATTTTTCTCTTAATGGTTATGTTTTCCTTGTTTAACTACTCTTCACTGCCTGATAATTTTGAAGCAGTGAATAATTAATATAATGGATGATTTTCTTGTAGTAAATGGTTATATTTTATGGTTTAACTGCTCCCTTCTATCTAACAGTTTTAAAGTAGTAGAGAGTTAATATAATTAGTAATTTTTTTACAGCGGGTAATTATATTTTGTGGGTAATAACTGTTAGCATCTTTAAATTCTCAGTCAAATTAAGTTTTGAGAAGTCTTTTTTCAACAATTTATATTTACCAAAGCCTGTGGAAATTCGAATACTGGGAACTTTTCAGAGTTGCCAAGATCTCAGAAAAATATTCATACTCATTTAGACTACTGAAAAACAAAACAAATGCTAGCTTGACCTTGTAGGAACTTAAAAGGACGGACCAAAAAGCGTTAATGACAGTGGAAATTTGTTTGAATGAATAAATTCTGGTTTCCACTCATAACATCACGTGCATAACCCTGACTTATACATTTGCTTTGGTGATGTCCACGTGTCATTATGAACCCAGACACCGTTGCATGCCGCAGAGACGGTGTGGACCTTGCATGGGCTGTTGTTTCCGCCGTTGAAAACTAACGGTGGTGAAATCAGGTAGGATTAACGATGTCATGTTGCCGTCAAATTGAACTGCCCACGCCAACACACACGTTCAGTGATTCACAGAGGAGCCACGCATTTATTTCATTTCTTTATTTTCTGGGTCACCTACTGCGCTGAGTTGCCACAGGTTTTTCAGTCTCTTGTTGAGAATTTAAAATGAGATAATAACATTCAGGTCCCTACATGTTTATATTTCTTAAATAAAAATATAATTTATACAATTATATCAAATAAATCCTTTTTATTAAAATAATTATTCTATATTTATAAATTAAATTTATCGATAATATTAAAATATACAACAATTAAAGTAGACTATTTATTTAAATAAATAAATTATATTATTATTTTTTAAAAAGTCATAAATACTTAAAAGACCCTAATAATACAATATTAATTAATTTAATATTTAAAATTTTGTAAAATAATAATATTTGTAACTTGTTTATTAATCATTTTCAAGTTGCAAGGAAAACCCAATTAGGTCCTGGCCTTTTAACAAAATACCCTTTTCAGGTGTGCTTTACTTTAGCCCTCTGTCTGTCTGTCTCTCTCTCTCTCCTACTCAAGAGTGCTTTCATGACTAGCTGAATGGGTTCTTGAGCTCATCTCTTACTCACAACAGGATCCTTTGCTTCCTCATTCTCATCTCTCTTTCCTTTGTTTTTGTTTTTAGGCTTACTCTCACTTTTCCAATGCTCTACTTTTTCTATTTCCTCTGCCTTTGTGTTACTCAACCTTGCATCTAGTAGGTCTTTAACTCTGCATGTTTAGTTCAATACCCAAGCTCATACCCATTTCACGTCAGCTCAACTGCTTTGCTAAGTGTTTCATTTTCTCCTTTCTTTTGATCCCATGAATTTATTGCCCAGAATTTATTATGGGATTTGGTTGCTGTTTTTGAGCTGTATTCTGATTCTTCATTCTGTTTCTTTCAGTTTGTGTAATCATTTCTACGCTGTTAACCTTTTGAGTTTTACCCGTGATTTAATTATTTTGTAGCACCTTTAAACGTGTCCAAGATTCCATTTTTGTTCTACAAATATTTCCCAGCTCGGCACATTCTCTTTACTTGCATCTATTCTTCTTCACTTCATATCCAGATTTAGACATCAACTCTTTCTCCTTGGTTTTGTGGATTTTTTTTTTCTTTTGTTGTTTTTGGGACCTGGTTGCATACTTGCATACACCAGGCCTCATTTATTAGGCCAGGTTTTACAGTTTTGGTATATAAAAACTGGCAAGCTAAGCATATTTAAAGAAGACAAAGAAAATGGCTGCTTGCTCTTCACTTTATGTTACCATAAAATTCCTTTCTCTGTATTCAGTGGTTTGTGCAGTAAGTGGGCTTGGTGCCAATTGGGGCACGCAATCCAGCCATCCACTGCCCCCAGAAATTGTGGTAAATTTATTAAGAGATAATGGGTTTCAAAAGGTGAAGCTATTTGATGCAGATTACGGGACACTCAATGCTCTGGGGAAATCTGGGATAGAAATCATGGTTGGTATTCCAAATGACATGCTTGCTTCCATGGCTAGCAGTATGAAAGCTGCTGAAAAATGGGTTTCTAAAAACGTTTCCCAGCATATCAGCAAAAATAATGTCAACATCAGGTCTGCTTCTTTCTTTTTTTCTTCTTTCCCTTTCAAATCTCTATCTGCTTTAAGGTCCTTATTTTTCATTTTCTTTTTCACTATGTTACTTACTTTCAATTTTAGTCGTTGAAAATGAAAAGGAGTAAGTTTTATGTGGCTAGTATTTGTTGATTCTAATGGTATATTTATTGCAGAAACTTTCCTGTAAACTAATTTTGTCAACTATATTGAGTCTCTAACTTGTTTTCTCCCGATTATTGTGTTGCAATCCGACCAAGATATTAAATGCAAACTTATTTTTCAAATTTGTGATGATCAATTGCTTTATTGTGATTTTGACACTTATGACTTGAAGAATCTTATAAGGTTTGTTTATTTACGTAAAAATGGAACCGAGGCTGTGATTATTGTTAACTTCATAGGAGTATTATTACCCAGTTTTAGGGATACGACACCATTCATTCTTCTTGTTGGCTGTGCTGTCTTTGATGTAATTTTTCTGATTTTTCTTCGTTTTACTTGAATAATGTCATGTTATTTAAATGTTAAATGTTAGTATGTCCCCGAACAGATTCTAGTTGGTTTGATCTCTTATTCCTCCTCACTACCAACCTTAGAAAGGATTATGTTAATTTGATTATTATTTGATTGGTTCCTAAGTTTAATTCTGGACAATGAACTATTGGAGTTCTTGCGCGACATCTTACTGGTAACCGTGGTTTCCTTCTTTCATTTTTCCTATTTTAGTTTGTATGATATTTGTCTATTACACGTGGATTACACAACTGTTGTAAGGAATGAATGTGAAAATGAATGGTATCATGTTATTTTTTTGGTAAAATTATGCATTGTATCATATTATTTTGTCTGGCATGAATAGGGCCCACAACCATCTTCTCCTATACTGAAATTTGGATATTCTTGCTGGTATATATTTTGGATTTGCTGGGTGATGCCTTCACAAAAGAAGCTTCCTTTTGGCTTTCTTCTTGTCTTTGTTTAACTTGAAATAAATTTCTTTTATATACTAGTTTTCGTTTTTTTTTTGGCTAATCGTGCTTGCATATGGCCAAACTTCTACACAACTTTGATCTTGTTTCCAAGTTATTGCAACCTTTTTAACTTAGTATAATTAATTTTTTAAAACTTTTTATTTCCTGTTTGTAGAAATTTCTTGCATATATCTCTCTTTCTTAATTAGAGAACCTCTATTGAAAAGGTTAAACCTCTCATTTTATACAAAAAAAAAAAAAGAGAAGTTATCCTTATGCACAAGAGATATACTTTCTTTCTTATTTAGAGAACCTTCACCGAAAGGGATAAAAGGCTACATTAACCACTGAACTGATTGACATGAGTGTCGATGTCAGAGGGTTAATACTAGCAATGACTTAGCATCCTTCTAACAAAGTTTGATTAGTTAGTCTAAGGTGGAGATGTCTAGTTTGAGGTCATGTAGAGTTGGTCTAAGGGATTTTGTTTGAGATTTTGTAAAGCTAGGCCAAAGTGGAAATGCTTTGTCCAAGCAGCCTTGGCTCTGCATCCAAGAAGAAAACTAGCTCATTTTGTGCTGGTCCGGCCATACTAAATAGGTTGAGAATATATTGAGAAGACCAACTCTATTATACTATCAAGATCACTTCAGGATTTCCTTTAAAGGGCATCTCTGCTTTGTTGGCAGGTCCAAGATATAAAGATCAACTTTTCCATTAAGAAAGAATTCAGAACTTCTTTCTAGGCAGATTTAACTTTCAAAATGAGCTTCTAGTGAACAAGCACCACTTAGTAGCCCCATTGTAAACCTACCATGCCTACCAGGACCTTTAAAGAAGTTCATACCCATCATCCTTTAAGCCGTTGAAGCTGTACCGGCCGTTGTTTTCTGCAAAACAAACAAATCTTTCTCGTTAACTGGTTCTACCTCTTTAATTTAGGTTGTCAAAGTAATAGAGAATTTTAGAGTATGATTTTGTGTGTTGTGCAAAATAAAGAGGCAGAAATGTTGCTCTTTTACTTGAGGTTTAGCATTCCTTACTTGGTGAGGGTTGTGGGGTCACTAGATGATTCTGTGGTATCTTAATGGTGTCTTAGGCAAAAGTTTACTAGTTTTGGGACATATATTTTTTTTTATAGTTATAATTTGCATCAGAGTTTTGTCTTAAATTCCATATGACCGTTTGATTTGTTTGTGGATTTGATTGCTTTCCACCGCCGATACTCATTCTTTAGTTCTCTTCTGCTTCTGAATATATTTTCCTTAAGGATTTTGAGCATTTGAGATGTTTTTACTAAGATGATCCAAAAGGCATATTCTCCATCGCATTGCCAACAAGCTGGTGCATACAGCCAAAATGACTTCCTTTTGTATAATTCTAATTGGAAAGGGACAGAAAAAATGAAAACAATAATAAAAATGGGCTGATTCTGTAATAGATAGGGCTATGTGAATGCACCAAATCTCTCCCTCTCTCACTACGCTCTTGTTTTAATGAAATTTTGTATTACTAAAATGCCTGTAAAGTGAATTACTATTATGGACGTTAAAAAAAAAAAAGGAGCTTATCTCCACACCCATCAAAGTAAACCTATTTTTTTAATTAAATTCTAATTCTTATTTATTCTAGTATCAAATATTAGTCAATTATAAATACATTATTTAAGTTGTGGAAAACTAGATCATTGTTTGGAGGAACCCTACTAATAAATTTTAATACAAACATTAATTTAGAGGCTTTTGTCTTTTATAGGTTCAGGACTAAGTGGCTAAACAAATACTAAACGTGCACACAATTTCAACAGAACCAAATGTTATTTGCAGTCCTTATTTACTGCACATTTATGATTTGTTTGGCTAAATTCAGCTGAACAAGTTGAAAACATTCAGTAAGAAATGACAAACCTTAGTTTTATGTCTGGTTGGTCTAACTGAACACCTTCATGGATAGGTGTATCAATAACTTGTTTCAGGTTATATTTAGCACTAAAGTGGGTGTAGGGAGTCAAAATTTAACTTACTGTGAAAATGCCCCCACCCACCCTCCCTTCTGTAATGTAAGCAAGTTTGACTTGCATTTACTGCTGCACTTCTAGTACTATGCAAGTTGTACATGCTTTTGAGCTACTTTCTGTGAATATGCTACCCCAAACCTTTTTATTACTGTAATTAGCCTGAACCTGAGTGTCAACTTTCTCATGCAATATTTGCTAGTGAATTTATATGCACTGTCATTGATCTTTTAGGAGTTCATGTGTTAAAAATGTGCATAAAGTATGCTTTGGAAATGTTGGTTATTGGATTTGTGAAACTTTTATCATTTGCATCTCTAATACTTACATCCGAGTGTCTTTGACTCTTTTGCTCGCTATAGGCCTTGGGGTAAAGACTTATACATAATTTGAGATATATAAGCCTTACAAACTTCCAGGCATCTCACCATAAGTATTTACAGGTATGTTGCAGTTGGGAATGAACCTTTCTTGCAAACATACAATGGAAGTTTCCTCAAAACGACCTTCCCTGCTCTACAGAATGTCCAGTCTGCCCTTATCAAGGCTGGTCTTAGAAACCAAGTAAAGGTCACTGTGCCCTTGAACGCTGATGTCTATGAGAGTTCATCCGGCGTTCCTTCTGGTGGTGACTTCCGAGCTGATATCCATGATCTTATGCTTGCCATTGTCAAGTTTTTGAGCGACAATGGTGCTCCCTTCACGGTGAACATCTATCCCTTCATAAGCCTTTATACTGATGCCAACTTCCCAGCTGAGTATGCCTTCTTTGATGGCAATTCATCGCCTGTAAATGATGGTGGGACAATATACTCCAACATGTTTGATGCAAATCACGACACACTTGTGTACGCCCTTCAAAAAAATGGGTATGGAAACTTGCCTATTATAGTTGGAGAGATTGGATGGCCGACTGATGGAGATCGAAATGCTAACATTGAGTATGCTCGGCGGTTTAATCAAGGTTTTGTGAACCATATTTCAGGCGGAAAAGGAACTCCAATGAGGCCTGGTCCTATTGATGCCTATTTTTTTAGCTTGATTGATGAGGATGAAAAGAGTATTGATCCTGGGAATTTTGAACGGCATTGGGGAATATTTACTTATGATGGAAGAGCCAAATACCAGCTCAACCTTGGCACCACAAATTCAGGGGCTTTGGTTCCAGGAAGAGGTGTGCGCTACTTGCAGAAGAAGTGGTGTGTGATGAAGCCTTCAGCTAGACTTGATGATCCACAAGTGGCTCCGAGTGTGAGCTATGCCTGTGGACTTGCTGATTGCACTAAACTTGGTTATGGGACATCTTGCGGAAATCTGGATGCTCGCGAAAACATCTCATATGCATTTAACAGCTACTTTCAGAAAAATAATCAGCTTGAAGCTGCCTGTAAATTTCCAAACCTTTCAATGGTCACTAAAACCGATCCAACAGTTGGAAGTTGCACATTTGAGACTATAATCGAGCCATACTATGGAGGTGCTGAAAGGAGAATCAGGCCGCTAAGTTTGGTTGTGGGTCTTATTCTCTTGTTGCCAACAGTACTGTGAATTCTGATGCTTCTAGTTCACGAAGAATCATGGCCATACTATGGAGGTGCTGAAAGGAGAATTGGACCACTAAGGTTGGTTGTGGGTCTTATTCTCTTGTTGCCAACAGTACAGTGAATTCTGACGCTTCTAATTCATGAAGAATCATTTTTCCATGACTACTTTCATTTGCTTTGTAGGATAATGTAGTACAAGTTAAGATGACTCTTAAACGGCACAAAGTTGTCAAAATTTGCAATTGACAAGGCAAATATTTTTAAGTAATCTTGCTTGTTCTGCTTTGAAATTGTTTTTTTCACGTGTACTGTGAAGTCTGTGAATTGAGGCGTAGGATTGACAGTCTGTGAATTGAGGGACCAAGAATATTTCTAACACTTCCATATTTATTGACTTATAAATTATGTTATTCTCTGCCTATGTATGCATTTTAAAATTCACAGGTGCAGGCGTTGAAAGTTGATTAAAAGACAGATTTATAAATTTGGGTGCATTAATTTTGAAGCTTTTTATACAAAGAGTGAAAGCAAATTTTTATCTTAATGAATATTCTTTGTAAAGTTTCTGTTCAGATGTAAACAAATGAGAATGCTCATGCTGAAGGTAGGTTATTGCTCCTATAATATTTTCATCTCTTCTCTTCTCCTTCATTCAGAGTTTTCAAACCATGCACTCCGCTCAGGCTTCCCAACATTTCTCAGAGCCTTCCAAACAACACTGTTACATTTGAATCCTGAGCCGAATGCAATTTGCCAAATTCTGTCGCCCCTCCTTATTCTATTGTTTGCTTCTAAGTAAGCCAATTCATACCACACACTGCTGCTGGACGTGTTCCCAAATCTCTCCAACGTTTTTCGCGATGCTTCCATGTACTCTTTCGTCAGATCCAAGTTCTTCTCAATTTCGTCGAGCACCTTCTTGCTGGTTGCCAGTATGCAAATGTGCTCGAATGCGAGCTTGTAGTCGGGTATGTAAGGCTTGGTTTTCTTCTTGAAAAGCAAGTTGGTGAAGAAATGAACTTGTTCGGAGACTGGCAGAACTAAAGGGCCAAGAGTTGTGATGTTAGCCTTGAGTGCATGGCCTCCAATTTCTGTCACTTCCTTGCTCACTGAAAGCCCATGCCTGCCTTCTGCGTCTTCCTTCATATGTATGGCTTCGAAGCTTCTGTTATCCATTCCTTTGTGAGTTCGAACCACCTGTGATGTTTAACAAATATGTTTGTGTATAAAATTAACAATAATTTTCGTCAATCTATAAAAGATTTAAACCAAGTTCTATAACCTTTTGAATCTCCTCCATACAAAAATCTTGGTTTAATTCTTACAATATATACACTTTCCTTTGCATTCTCTTAAGGAGAAAAATAAAATTACCTGCTTGAATTCATACTTGGAGCGCCATCTATCCAGGCGGCAACTGGAAAGCAACACGGCGGCAGCCCCCATTCGGAAGAAGCAATTAGGCAGAAGCATGTCAGCTTCATTGCCAGCGTACCATGTATTACTCACAACTTCTGTGCTAACTACTAATGCATAACAGCCAGAATAAGCATTCAACAAATCTTTTGCTAAATCAATAGCTATAATTCCAGCTGAACAACCCATCCCACCAAGATTGAAGCTATTAACATTGTGCCTAAATTTGTAATGGTTTATTATTGTTGATGAGAGTGATGGTGTAGTGTTAAAGACTCCGGAGTTGACGATGAGAATTCTAATGTCCTTTGGCTGGATTTTTGTGGCAGCAAGAAGTTCATCAATTGCACCGAAAAGTACCATTGCTGCCTCTTTTCTACCATCATTCAAATTTGGTATGTAACCAGAGCGAAAAACTGTTCTGGGTAGGTAAGTTTCATCTCCAAGGCCGGAATTCTTGATAACCCTTTGCTTAAATTCCAGGGAAGCATCATTGAAGTTGCCTGATTTTCTTGCTAGCTCAATGAATTCTCTCTTTGAAATCTATAAACATATTGCAGATAAGTTTAAATTGTTACGTACAAATTTGAATCCAGCTCACTCTAGAACTGAATGAACACGAAAAAGAAATTTTACCTTAAGATCATTTGGAGGACGATAGCAAGCAAAATCCACAAGATAAGTTGAACGAGGTGTTAAAACCAGGTAGACATATAGAAGTAATCCCAATAATCCCAGTAGAAAAAGACCTTCTGTAAAATCAAATGTGGGACGGAAATCGTTGAACGCTAGCGTCCCTATTTCAGCACTGAAGATCGCAATGAGAACTGGTGCAGTTAAGAGGTAAGCACCATGGCTAAGGAGATAGCCATAGCCAAGCCTCACATACTTCAAGTTGACAGAATTAAGGAAATTCGGAAGGCTCCGGCGCACCTTGACCTTGAAACTCAATGAACCCGCATCTGGACCAGAATTCTCGACGCCCTGGTTCACTATCTCGGGGGAAAGCAAGTCCTGCTCTCTCTCCATGAGGAATAAATGGTGGAGGAAAAACACAGAAGTTCAAATGCACATGCAGTATGGATATGTGTGTATGAATGTGTGGATGTGTGTATATATATTGGTGAAGCATGAAAGTGCAACTGAAAAGAGGGCTTTGTGCGTGAGCGTATGATCAGCAGCTTTGTTGCAGAAGAGGAATTGTGTGTTTGAGTATGGAAATTCTTGTCAAATTTCTTCTAAGAAAGAGGATTTTGTGGAAGTATAATTGTACAAACAGTATTCTATGGGACGAGTATATCATGTCATGTACGTTCTTAACAAATTTTATCAATTATCAGTGTGATATGAACAAATAGACGGATCTTACACGTTAATATCAATAGAATCATCGGATGCAATAAAAGAATCCATTATGGTTAATATCGATTGTTAAGTAAAGGCTTGGTGTGAAATATGAAGAGGGGGCTCAAATTGTTTCGTTTTGAGTCACACGTCACATTGCATGCATGTAATTGTTCAGCCAGCGTCTGATACAGATTGTCTTAGAGGCAAATATGGCATGACAACTTCAAATACTACAGTACTTACTTCCTTCACGGCATTAACTAATGATCAACAACAGAATTACTTCTTTCCGTGCGTTTATGATATACAGACTAAGAGTTAGAAATTCTTATCCATGTTGTTATATGGCAAGAAATTATTCAACACACAAGGCTGTCACATTGCAATTTCGGAAATTTTAGTACAGTGCTTGCCGATAAATATTCATACTATACTTGAATCCCAAGTAAAGAAGAATGCTGGACCACCAAGTTATTATGTAATGTAACCTTAAATTAATATATATATTATTATAACTGAGTATTGATTGTATTCAAGTAATGTATTTGCTGGTGAGAATGGTCGTGGCCGTAGCCGTGGCCGTGCGCATGTCACTGTGCAATGATAATAAGCTATGATGATATCAATTTCGGCAAACAATCATTTCACCCACCTGCTGGCTCCATGTTCCTTAAGGCTTAATCTCATCGTTTAGCGTTATATATTAACAAGAAGAAGATGTCCCTTGCTCTCTCAATAAATCAGCTATGGAGGTCATTAGTTTTCTTTAATTTGCTGTATTCATGTCTACTCTAGTACATCATTGAATTGCTCTGAGATTTCGATTACATTCTGTGTTACAGGTCATGGAATTGAAGGTACGCTTGCACTGCAAGGCCTGCGAGAGAGCCGTGCGCCAAGCCTTGTGCCGGATTACAGGTATATATGTATATATAGATATATAGATGAAGCAATCACGTGCATGATTGAAGATGATGACATGCATGCATCTGCATGATTTCTTTATATATGTACGTGATATAGGTGTGAAGAGTGTGGAAATAGACGCGGTATCGGACAAGATCACAGTGTTGGGATATATGGATCGGAGAGTTGTTGTCAAAACTATTCAGAAAACAGGAAGGAAAGCAGAGGTTTTAACATCGTCGTCGTTATCGTTGGGATTTTACGGCCGAGAAGAGCAAAGTCCTCGGCTGTCAAGAGGTTTCCGGTGCATCATCCCTAGATGTGGTTTTAATAGAAGTCCAAAATATAAGGGTGCTTCAGCTGCATTGACTTCTAATATGACATCAACTGCATATGTATGAATGAAAAGGCATGAGATGACTAAGTTTGCTAAAAATTTGTTCCTTTCATCTTTTCATGTTAAAATTTTGTCTTTAATAATATAATAACAAATTTATAATTTTGTCATAAATTGTTTATATTAATAATACAATTAATCACGATATTAAAATAAAAAATTTTAGATGAGATATGTATATCACATTATTAGATGTTTATCCTATAAAATTACACGCACAAATCTTGATTTAAAACCTCAGTTATCATTGTGTCAATATTTATTGCCTTAGGAGGAAACTCTGTGAAAAAACCATTTGCAGAGAACAGTAGAACCTGCATATTATCAATGCTAAGCCGCGAAATTAACATTGCAAGAATATAAAATTACCAATTTAATCAGACGAATGACAAATACTCATCTGTCAACTGCTCTCATGCATTTATATTTTGAACGCACGGAGGCTTTCACTCCTGCCAGGATCATTTTTGAAAGATCAAAAGTTAAAGATGTTTTGATGTGGAGTTCAATTATCACAGGCTATTCATGAAGTGGGGCTTGGAAGATACTGCGTTGTTGAATGCATTTTCAGTGGTTATGGCCTTCATGGTTACGGCGAAGAAGCTTTACAGATATTTCTTGAGATGCAAGAAAGCGAGGTGGAACAAGCTGAAATTACAGTTCTTGCCTTTTTATCAGCTTTAACCATGCTGGCCCTGTTAAGGAAGTGGAAACTCTATTCAATAATCCGATAAAAGATAAGAAAATAGCTTTAACTATAGAACGCCATGCTAGCTATATTGACCCTCTCGGAAAGTCAGGTAAGATTGAATATAAGTAAGGTTGTAAGCACAATGCCCATGAAACCTGCACAAAAATTTTAAGCTCTTTAGTATCAGCTTGAAAGATTCATGGAAGATTGGAAGCTGCAGAAATGCTTGCACAGAACCAGAGAATGTAAATGTTATGGGTTCACCGAGTTTGAGCTCTCTTACGTTTTTAAAGATGCAATGAATATATAGTAATTGATAATGGTGGGTGGTTAAAACTTGCCTCTTTAGATGTCTTTTCATTAATTACTAATATAAATTTGAATTTTGCTCTAGTTAAGATAGGTACACCAGGCTAATGCTAAAGGATATACATTGAAACATATAAATTATGCTATATATTTATTTATGATTAGAAAAGTCTAACCAATGTAAGGAAGATAAGTGGATATGATGTTTACGCACAAGAGAAAATCCTTCTGCTGAAATAATTACTTGCTGCTTCTTTCTGTCTAACAGAATGTTCACCAAGCAACCTGAAGTTGCATATTCTATCTCATTTTTAATAGGTAAACCAACGTTGTGAACAATGTCCCGAACATGCTTTTTGGACAAGCAAGCAATGAATCCCCAGAGAATGATAGCTTACTAACCATCCACAAGCAAATTAACAGTATGTTTATAACCGTTGCAATCCTATTGAACCTTAAAAGCACTACATACGGTTTAGCAAACACGTGCAGGGATAATAACCCACTTGATTTTATTTCATAATAGTTGTAGATAAAAGTCAACATTCAATCTCAAACATACCTTAGATGAAACAAAAATTGAGATTGGAGCTGATCAAACACATAGGGAGGCTAGGCTTGACCCTTGATTTGTCAAGAGACTGAAAGTGTGAAGTTGAAAGGCGAAACCTAAGGAGCTACTCCAGGTAGAGATTAAATGAAAAATGCAGCTAATTGTCATAAAACTAAGTTATGCAGCAATAGACATGCTTTCATTTTATTAGTTGTTTCTACATGCAAAGATCAGTGATTGGCAAGCACGAGCAAAGGGGGAAAATATTAGCCAAACTTTTATTAGAACTCAAAAAGTCTTTGACATTCGAATAGAGCAAACAATATCATCACTTTCAAAAATGATTTCCAAATATATAGCAAGAAACTTTGGCGCAAAGTTGAGAGATATAATATCTCCTTTTCATTAAGCATCAAACATGGGAAGGTTCATGTCCAAAAGCTGACCAATATTGAGAACAATGAGAAGCAAAACTCTTTACTTTTCAGTATGAGCCCTGCATCTGATATTGCTACAAACAATTCTTGGAAACTGCTATCTAGGTCCAAGTCTTCTCACTTCCTGTATGCCTCCAGTAAAGCTTAACCTACTATCAGAAGAAAGAAAGCAACATCAGAGGTGGAGCTACTGAACCAAATCGATTACAGTTAATAAATTGATCAACCATTTACAAAAATCTGTACAACCAACTTTTAGACATTTAAATATTACTTCAAATTAATTACTCTAAATTATGAATATCATATTTATAACAAAAAAGTAATGCGTGTATAATGATTAACCTGTATTATTGAAAATACTTCTGTGTTAGTAATTATATTATTAATAACCATCTAATCACTAATAATACAAATCATATAATTAAGTAAATGAAATCACGAATACATAGTTTAGATCAAGCCATAAAATTTAGTGCCATAAGTGTGTGCTTAATTATTCGATTTATATGTGAGAAATTGGTGAATTCAATATTTACTTATTTCATTCACTTTTAAAGACCCAAGAGTAACTATAATCTAGTAAATGAGTCCAATCTCAAGTTTTGTATTGAGCATGGTACACAACCTTGAAGACACAAACATAAGTAGTCAAATACCAAAAACTCTCTTATGTATTATGTGAAAGCTTCAGTTCATTTCGGTAGCATGTTTTATGAGAAAGCTCTGGTTATTGGCAATCAGAGTTAACTCACCTAATGGTAAAAATTATAAATAAGAACATAGTAGCTTCTGACAGCCAAATCCAGGAAATCACAGTTTCTTAAATTTCATATAGCAATTAATGCATCTTCAATAAGCTTTCATGAGATTCATGCACTCTTAGGAAATTTTCTACCTCATGTCCCGGACAACACAGATACAAGAATTTATTTAGAAATTTGCAAATTATCTTCTGATTATAACACAAATTCAAAAAAAAAAAAAAAAAAAGGCAAAATGCACACTTTATTCTGGTCAAACCTTAAGATGTTTATGAAGCTGGCGCTTCAGCCTTGGTATTTGAAACAGCAGCAATATTATCCATTGATTTTGGTACATAGATACGCGCTTTCTTTAGAATTTCTGCAACAACCCAATGCTTACGCTTGCTTAATGGTCTAGAAGGATCCAACCTAACCTGAAGCCACAGACTCCAAAAGCAAGCCCCATAACAATAGTAATTATCAGCGAATAAATCAAAGACTTGCATTGCAATTGATTCCAAATTAAATGAACCTCTACATCAGATAATCATTGTTATTAAAGAGGCATGGATGATCGACTGTGTAGCCAATCTCTGAGTTTCTGCTCCTAATGGTTGGTAGAAGCGAGTATAGTAGACACCCAATATTTACTTTATTATCCTCCATTCAAAAACCAAAGGAAGCACCAGTAAATCATCATCAGGATATATTAGTTCAATCTATAAAAAAAATAATCGCATGGTGAAAGCAACACAATGAAGTTTCTAGAATGGCAATATGTCTTTGGAAGTGAATGCAGAAAGCAAATTCAACTCCCATTAGACAAGGCATGAGCTTTGGAGCACAGGCAATAATCCTTTCAATCTTTGTTATTACAACTAATGAAATATATTTCGTAGGTCACAGTGTACTGCCTCTCTATCCCTCACATCCATGTCCAACAATGGCAACTGTTAAAGTTCTTACCTTCTCCCCACAGAAATTCTACAAAAGATAAACAAACCTCAATACCCAGGTAGCTTATCAAAATTGAAATACAAAACAGCTGAAATTCCTTAATCCAATGACATGTATTGCAGATATATCGACTTAAATTGCTAAAACCAGCAATGTTCTAAGTATTTTTCTATATTAAGCGAGTCAACTCTCGGACTTGCCTCCTTTATCATCAGCTTACAAGTGTCTTGTTCAAACCTTGACTTTGAAAAGAAACACTCTCTAGGTTTCAAATCATTTCCACACTTATTCACCTTAAGGATTTTTAACATTCAAGAACAATGAATACCTAGATACTCCAGTTTAGGTGTTCTCTTCTCTGAGTGCAGTAAGTTTGGCTTCTGGCCATGGTAGCAAAAGGTCAAGGAGTTGACGTGAGGGCAAATTTTTTTTAAAATTAAAATTAAAATTAAAAACATATAATAAAAATTTATTGAATGGATTATGTTACAGCATCTATGGATCCAATTGTCTCTTTTTTTTAAATTTTTTAAATAATATTTTAAAATTTTATTAATATTTTAAATACTATTTATTATATATTTTAAAATTTTTATTATATATTTTAAATATTATTTAATATTTATTTTATATATTTTAATATTTTTTTCTTTGTTTAAATTTTACAAAAAATATTTTAAGTTCTATACACAAAACAAAAATGAAAAAATAATACCCAAAAGTACTATAATCAAATCCTTATTAAATCAAATATTTAAAATATATTAGGATTGGACAATTGAATTGAATCAATTCAAAAATAAATAAATAAATAAATATCGATTCGATTTTGGTTTAGATTTGATCTAAATTATAAAAATTAAATTAATTTCATATATTTTAATTATTTTAATAAATATAAGGTGACTTATTTATATTTAATTGATATAAAAATTTAAAAAAATTAGGATTATTAAATTAGATTTTTAATTAAGTTTAGGGTTAATAAAATTAAAAATATAAATATTTTTTGGATTTATGCCCAAATCATTGAATTAAACAAAATTAAACCAACACTTCTCAATTTAATTCAATTCAATTTATCATCTACTATGATTTGGGTCATTTTAGTCAAAACAAAAATCGATAATTTTGAAATTGAATTTAAATTTAAATCAAAATTGATTCAAATCAACAATATTCACCCTTAAAGTATACGTAGACTAACATATATTTGTTAAAATAACTATTTTTATAAAATATATTTAGAATTGCTTGAATAATATTATTTTTCAAAATTAAATTAAATAAAAAATTATATTATAGAAAGTAATACTATTTTTAAAAAATTAAATTAAATCGATAATGTTCAATTCCAACTTCTATCTTTACTTTTTTATTCTATATTTTCAAATATTTAAGAGATTTATAACTCTCATAATACAAAATTAAAGTATTTAAACCATGAATAATTTTTGAAAACAAAGTACAAAAAATATTTAATAACATCATCTTTTAATAAAATCACCCATTTATTTTTTTTTAATATTTAATATTTAATACTTTAAATTTTAATTAATGTAATTTTAAATTCGTAACATTTTAATACCAAACCGGCGCTAAGTTGCTTTCTTTTATATAAATTTAATGTTTTAGATTTTATAAATATTAAAATTATTTTTTTTACTAACTTAGGAATACGATAATAAATGCATAAAATTCTATCAACAGTTTTAAATATTAAAATTTTAAAATTATTTTTTTAATACACTCTAATTAATTAGATTCCATTATAAATAAAGTGTTATTTATAATATATTTTAGAAATAAATTATAGAATACATAACATTACTTGAATAATATTGAAACAAAAAGACAACATTGCCCCTGAGTAAGCTGATCCTATTCTCATAGTTTTCAAACAAAACCGCTCTAACCCCTGTAATCAAACTACCTACTTATTTAACAAATTAATTAACAACCATATATAACTAAATTGGATAATAATATTCGAACCCCCTAATATTTTATTTTTTTACAAATAACAGTAATATTATTATTATTATTATTTATATTAAATAAACTTCTAATTCAGTGACATAAAAATTATTTTTAAAATAAAATCTAATTAAATTTTAATATATAATTTTAAATAATATATCTTTTTATTTATTAGTAACATATGACTATAAATATTTTTATAACTACAAAATTAACATATTTAAAATCTGAACGTCTTAAATTGAATTATATGTAGCTTGAATTAGGGATCTATTTGATATAAATAAAAAAATAAATCTTTTTTTGTAAAAATATATAAGATAGGGATCCCGATGTTATTTTATCATGTTAAATTAGCTGCAACAATGTACACATTAATAAACAAATAAAACAAACATTATAACGTAACCATAAACCATACCAACTCCCACCATATAATAAACAAGTATTTCTATTTCTTTCGTAAAAAAGAAAAATCCCAAACCCCAAAAGCCCCTCCTCCCTCGTTCTTTTCAAGATTTCTCTTTTCCCTCTCAAATTTTCTCTCGATTTTGAGTTAGGGTTTTTTTTTTGTTTTCATTTTCAAACAATTAACATATTGTGATTTTAGATCTCTGATTCATGGCTACGCCTCTCCACGATCAAGATCGAATCGTCAATACTGGTATATTTTGTCTGTCGTTTGAGCCCTGTAAATGTGGTTAATTGATTCATTTGTTGTTGTTTTCGAGTTTGTTGTTTTATTTAGGGTTTAGGAAATGAGATTTGTGATTTGAGCTTTTTGGAATTTGAAGAATGCTTTTTTCTGAGTAAGACATTTTGTTTCTCATGATTTTGATTTTTTGACCTGCGGGGAATCTTGTTTTTGTTGTTTTAGTTTTTATGTTTGATATTGAAATTTTTAATTTTGTTATTTTTAGTTTGATTAATTTTTTGTAATTCTTTAAATGTTAAACATGATTTGCTGTTTCTTGGATGAATTTGTTACATTTGCTTACTTCTGTCTTCGTCCATTTATTCTATTCACAATTTTTCAAGTTACTTTTAACGTCTTTTATGTAGCTTAAAAAAAATTACATTTTATATAGGATGATAGCATGATGGTGCTTTGAAGACACTTTTTTTTTTTTTTTTCAATTTCATTTTGTACGTGTACTTGGGGATATATGTGTACTTGTAGCGAAATTTGAAAACAATTTGATTTGTATATGTACCGGTACTCAATGATTGTGATGTTTATACATGTACTCAATAATTGTGATGTTTATAACCTCAAAAGGTTTTCAGATTTTATAAAATTTATGATTGCGATTACCAATAAGCTAGAGTAGTTTAACATGAGACCACCTTGTGAAAGTAAAATAATTAGAGGAGTGCTTCAGAGTATCGTTATCAGGTCAGCAGAAATGTTATTTGATGCTTGCATCTCACAGGAGTACTTGTTGGGTTTAGTGTTTGAGACCACATCCGCTTCCCACCCTCTCTAATTTAGCGATAACACCATGTCCATGGAATAGGTCCAATTTCTTAATATTGCATTGCATAGTAAAGCGGTCCCATACGTGGCTCATAATTTCATCATGTTCTTATTGGAAAGCCTTTTGTACAACACAAACTCGTTTCATGCTGAACGTGGCAGCATGGTAGATCCCAGATGTGTACATTTGACATTCTTATATACCAGGGTTCTCTCCCTAGTTTAAGTGTAGCAAAGCAGCTATTTACTTAATAATTAAGTACTTAAAGGCCAAGGAATCTCATGAAGAAAATATCTAACACTTGGCTAGCAATAGAGAATTTTGAGGCTCATTTAATGCTTCAACATTTTCAATATTTCTAAAATAAAGCACTTCACTTAGCTTGCAGTACAAAAGAGTTGAAATTTAAAGGTTGATGTTCATTGGATGCTAGCATACAAAGCTAGTTGGTAGTAGCCCTTTGCCACAAGTGTTATTCTCATCTTACCTTTAGATTCTATTTGTCAAATCAGTGTGCCCCAGAGCCATTTATGCTTGTTGAATGTGCCGTGTTGGCATAATTGGACCTGTCCCTGTCTTACATAAGTTTAGCCACTGTGACGGGTTCATAATTTCTGCATTTGTTGTTTTCTATTGGCTGAACTGTATCTGTGCTGCTTGGAGGACCAAGATGTGTGTGTATTGTCTTTTGTACCTTCACATTCTGTTATCTGCATGTCCACCACTGTCAAAGCATGTGCAATTGAATCTATTTTTATGCCAACTTATGTGAAGTTTCTGTGACCAGTTCTTTGTGATTTCTGTGTTTTTGAGTTCCACTGAGCCACTGAAATTTCTGTGCTGGATGCAGGAGAGAGACCTGTTAAACCAGATAATTTGACAGAGCAGGTATGCTGGTTGAGAATTCCTTAGTAACTATGTTTTGACTATATTCATTTCTATATTTTTCTAAGATTAGGGGAATGTGTTGCATTAGCGCTTCATTTTGTAATATATTATCAGCTGCTTTCGCCCAAAGATGAAAGGATTGTTTCAGCAAATCCTTCTCCGGATGCAGCCATCGTTGGACCTTCAAAGGATTTTACAGAGCAATCAGAATCTGCCGATAGTGGAGACCGTAGCAATGTCCACCTGTTAAATACTTATGCTTCCCATGAACAAAATACGTCATATGGTGGGTCGTTTCTCTGTCCTTACTGCTTTAACTGATTCAGTACTTGAATGCCTTGGATTTCACTGCAGGCAGCATTTTATGACTAGCTTTCTTGTGAAATTAATATAATATCAACTCGTTCTTTTCATTTAAGCCATTTTAGAATTGTGGAAAAGTTTGCTTGTTTCAAATAGAAGATTTGAAGCCACCACAGGAATGAAAATATTGATTCATGTATCATAATTAATTTTGACTGTTTGATTTTGAAGTTGGAACTTCAAAAAACATGAAGTTGATAATACTTGCAACTTCTGCTGCCACATTTTCTCGTACTTTCGTAGAACATTAAGGAGATTATATGTTCTAAATTTTTTTTTTTTTTGGTGGGCTTCAGGTTATGGAAATAACACATCTACTTGGGGTGGTTATTCTCAATATGTTAATGCTGATGGCTTGCAAATATCACCGGTAAGGATGATGCCAACGCTACTGCAGTTTTTAATTGCATTCTGTAGACTATAAATGTATGTAGATTCTTATTTGACTGATTCAGGTTATGTACAACGACAATGCGTCCCTTATGTTCAATTCTGGTTATGGCTTCAATCCTGAAATGGCATATGGACAGTTCTCCCCAATTGCCTCACCACTGCCTTCTGTTGTGGTGGAAGGTCAGTTATATTCACCTCAGCAAATACCCTTCTCTCCATCTTACTACCCGCAACATGGTCCTGCAAGCATCCCTTCAGCACTTCCAGTTTCACCATCTGAGATGATGACATCAGAAAGTGGTGGTGACAACCTGCTTTTTGGGCCAAGTTCTGGTTATTTTGTACATTTTGGATCATTTGGTGGGGGAAATATACCGGGAAATCCTGGTTCTAGTCCTTTAAATTCTCCAGCAGCTTATCCTCCACCAATGGGCATACTTGGGTCTTATGAGCAGAATCTTGGGCAGGTTTGTTCCCACTTAATTTATGCTTTCATATTTGAGGTATTTCATCTAGTGGGTAAAATTTCAATGCAATTTTTTTCTTGCCCATGTTGACATTGACATTATATTTAGTGATCATTAATTAATTGAGCGCCTATGGTGGCACCACCTCCCACTGAGTATGCAAAGGTGTGCACCTTGCTTAATATCCGAAAATTGTCAAGGGCAATTTTTTACCATATTTCTGATGCCAATTATCTAACAGTGTGCCCTTAAGTTTTTGTTTTTACTTCTGATTTTGAAAGTGACAATAAGTTATCAAATCTTGTCCCGCAATGCACCTGAGATAATGAATTAAGATATCATTTCCAGGAATGAAATGAAGGTTATGACTGTAGACAGCAGAATGGTGCTATAGAACTAAGTTGATAGCCAGATGTCCTCATCATTACTTTTGTAAATTTTTTGGGTCTGTTACACTGTTTGGCATGTAGATTATCTGCATTTAATATA
The DNA here is from genome assembly GCA_032402905.1 of Khaya senegalensis. NCBI lineage: Eukaryota > Viridiplantae > Streptophyta > Magnoliopsida > Sapindales > Meliaceae > Khaya > Khaya senegalensis. The sequence goes on along the minus strand of CP135556.1, from coordinate 4,697,085 downwards.
TGTGATTGGTAGTCAGCTTTTGAAGGGCTTTTTCTGTTGCCTTCATACTTTATGGTTTTCTGTATCTTCTTCCCCTTTTACAAACAATATTCATTTGTTTCCTGTTATATCTTTTTTCTTTTTAAATAGAAGAAGCAATTGCCTCTAAATGTTTAAGTGCTATTTTGTTTTCTTTGTATTCTGTATCTTCTTCCCCTTATGTTTCACCAAAGGTGGTAATAGTGCCACAAAATGTAAGTTACTCATTGTCTCCTCTTTTTTCTCCTAACAGTAGTAAGATCTAAATATAGAAATTCTGAAAATTCAATCAGTAATGATCTAGTGGTTACTTGTAATTATAAAGTATGCAAAATGAATTAAGAAGCTTTTTATTGTTTTGGGATTTTGCATAAATCTTATTTCCGGAGAATATTGTCTGATTCATGGGTACATTCCTATTAAGCTTCATACTGTGAGCTGTGCAGTATTTGGTAATATTTTCTATGTAATACCATCTATTGGAATTATGAATTGGAAAACAAATATGTTAGCCCTTGATACCGTAGAGAGTTATCTCACAGTGCTTTGTTGGTGAATGCTTCTTAAAATAGGATTTGGCTGGGAGGTTTTAGACAGATGTATGCTTCATGGGCTTTTCTTGGTATTAAACAAGTTGTGTACTTCTGATTCTTTGATATAAGCTTGTTGAATTCTCCATATGACATTCACATTATATACTTGCAGATTTCTCATCAACAAAGACCATTCAATACATTTGGATTGCCATCAAGTTCTTCCACTGGAAGCTACCCTCACAGTGCCACTTATCAGAGCACTTATTATGGTAGAAATGACAGGGCCAGAGTTGCTCCTGATAAGGGCAGAAGAAGAGAGAGAGACCAGGATTCAATTTGCATTTCTAATGATTCACAGGCTACTGACCGCAATCGAGGACCAAGAGCTTCAAAGGTGAAGGGTAAGAGTGCCACTGAACAGAGCTCTTCATCTGGTAATGGCAAAAACAATTCGCCGGGCTCTGGAATTAATTTTGAATTGTACAACCAGCCGAATTTTTCTGCTGGTTATGAAAATGCCAAGTTCTTTATTATCAAGTCTTTCAGTGAAGACAATGTTCACAAAAGTATCAAATACAATGTTTGGGCCAGTACACCCCATGGAAATAAGAAATTAGATGCTGCTTATCGTGAAGCAAAGGAGACAAATGGCAGCTGCCCAGTCTTCCTACTGTTCTCGGTATGTTACTATGACGTACAATCATTGTTGGAATTTATGTTTCTAATATATTGGACCAACTTCAGTTACCAGTTCTTGGCATTTTGAATTTATGAGTCAACAATTGGCGAGGAACTAGCATCGGGAACATACCTTTTCACTTTATAATACATTGATTCTCTGCCGTCGTAGAAGTTGCTTTAGTAAACAGGTCGTTATTTTTCACATGCCCATTGCTAATATGTAGATGCAATTTGTCATCAATTAATCTGAAGGTTTGTTATTCTCATTTCCCAACACATCATTACTTGCATTAAGCTTAAGCTGTGCCCTCTATGCTTTAGTTTTTCTTTAAAAAAATTTCCTTACATTTACTTTTCTTTTCTAAATCATTATTAATGTATACACCAGCACAAAAAATGGTGTATTTTACTTTTGCTGGAATCATGACATTTGATAAGAAACATTTTACCCTTTACGTAGTGATTTTAAACTGATTTACTCTATGGTGAATCTTTTTAGCTAACTGGTGGTCTGTAACCTTTTGTTCACAACTTTGTGCAGGTCAATGCTAGTGGACAGTTTTGTGGGGTAGCTGAAATGGTAGGACCTGTAGATTTTGAGAAGAATGCTGATTACTGGCAGCAAGATAGGTGGAGTGGCCAGTTTCCAGTCAAATGGCATATTATTAAAGATGTTCCTAATAGTCGATTTCGTCACTTGCTTCTTGAAAATAATGATCTTAAGCCTGTAACTCATAGCCGAGATTCTCAGGAGGTAGCTGTTTATTTATTTTTTTGGAGCTGGGATTTGCCTGTTCTTTCTTGAGATAGCGTTTCAAATAATCTGTCATTGAGAATCTAGAATCATTTTCAAACATTTTAGATGGTCCTGGTATTCTATATAATGATAACTTGCTTAGAGGAAAATTTTTAGTGCTTAGGCCTTGTGGATATGTTTATGAGGGGCCATTGTGTGTGGTACATACTGGGAAATTTTCTTGTTTCATAGGTTTCCAAATGTCTATTTAACACTATAGGAATTTCGTTACTAGATGCATTTTACTTCATAACTTATTTTACAGGAAAAAAGGAAGGATTCCATCTATTGATTTCTTTACTTTCACAAATACATACTCTTTTTTTCCTCCCTTCCCCTGTGATCCTGCTTAACTCATAGTTGAATATGTTTCATATTCTGCCAGACATTCGAGTCCAAGTCCTCTAGTTGTGAACCTTCACTATTGTCTTGATTGCTAGAACTGTTGTAAACCTCATTCCTGTTACCATTCCTATCAAGATGAATATGCCTGTCATTGTTCTTGTTTACTTTTTTTTTTCCCAACCTTTTGGTGATTACTTTTCAAGCTGTTGCTCTTTTGCTTTAATTTTGAGGTTAAATTTGCATGACATTTTTTTTTTTTTGTTGATAATAATCAGGTGAAATTAGAGCAGGGTATTGAGATGTTGAAAATTTTTAAGGATCATGATTCACGTACTTCTATCTTAGATGATTTTGACTTTTATGATGAGCGGGAAAGATCTTCAAAGGAAAGGAGGGCTAAACAACAAGCTAGCTTGACAAAAAGTGCTCCAGATTTGCTTGGTGATGATTCCATAAACCAAATTTCAGATAGTTTAGCTCAAAACCTCCAGCTGCAAGACAGTGCCAAAGAGACACCAGCGTGTAATATGGGTGCTCTCTTGAGAACTGATGCCTCAGGTTCACTTGCTAATGATACCATAGATACTTCCGATAGCTTCTCTGAAGTTGTACAGTCAGAGTATAACAGTAACAAAGAGGTATCCACGTCTGAAACAGACAGTGAGAATCAGAATTGAGCCAGGCAATAGACAGTTATGTTGACAACTAGGAGCAATTAGTTGTAGGTGCTGCTGGCATCTTCAACATGCTTGCTGTAACCTGACAAACTCTTTGTTCTCTCGGTGATCCTATAGTCTTCTTTTTCATTTTTCTGCTTACTGACAACATTGACGTGGTATCTTGGGCAATTTGAGGAGTCAGCTGCAATCTGTCTGGCTTTCGGTTTGCGCTCTTGTTTTCTTTTTTCTTTGGTCAATTGTTCAGAACAGCTTGGAGTTGATCCAGGCCTGCTAAGGTGGGAAGGCGATCTGATATCTGACTTTGTATTATTGTTTGAAATTCACCTTGCTGTTTTACCAGAAGATGGTGTTCGGAAATGTTGAAATATTCCAAATGGATTCACGTGGGAGGTAGTTTTTGTATACTATGCGCCTGATGCCTTATTGAATGTAATGTTAGATTTCTCATTTGCTGGTTTTCCGAGGGATTTTGTCTCAAGGATTTGTAAACTTGCCCATTTTGGGAGGAAAGTTACTAATAAATAAAAAGGGGGGTTTGGAAATACAACAAATGCATTGTTACAAACATTGCAATTCCAGTGTTTCTTTATCTTTTCCTTGTTCCTATTACAAATCCAATTTGCTCATTTACGGCAGCAAGAAGATGGGTATTAATTGATTCTTGACTTCGGATGCAGGACCTCGAGCATTTTCCTCTAACAATCCCAGTGGAGATGAGTGGAAATGTTATTGTTGCAAGCATTAGCGTCTCAAATAATGAATGTTATCATATTTGTTACATCATTTTGGGTATACATTTTTAAAATAAATCTTGGTATGTCTAATATTGCTCAGAATCTTTTAACAGTTGTATGCATACATTGGATTTGTTGCATATTTGATTTGAAGGTTGCCTTTATTTCTGTATCATATTGCAGGATGCATGTTTGTGGTATTGAGATGAAGTTGTGCAACAACTTCTTGTCGTCCATTATTACGCAAAAGAAAACTCATAGGAGAAAATAGGTTACTGTTCAAGTTTAGATTCACTGCCTAATGACTAATCAAATAATCTTAGAAAAGATGCATGCATTAAACGAGAAATGCAGATATCTACAACCAAGAAATTAAAGAGGAAATTCATCTTAAAGCATATAGATTATGTAGCTGAAATTTGCGACCATGTTTTGAACGATTAGATGAAATATATATATATATATATGTGTGTATATAAAAAATTTTTTTTCCTTTTTTTTAAAAAATTTTTTTTCTTTATTTTTATTAAAATTTATATATAGAGTTTAAAAGTGATTTTCTTTTTTTTTTTTTTTTTTACTTTTTTCTTTATATATACAAAGAAAAAAAATTTTTAAAAAAAGAAGAAAATAATTTTCTCATTTCATCACTCAATAATATATAAAGAAAAAAATTTTTAAAAAAAAGAAAAAAGACTTTCTCGTTTCATCACTCAGTAATATATAAAGAAAAAAATTTTAAAAAAAAAAAAAAAAAAACTTTCTCATTTCATCACTCACTAATATTATTTTGAACTAGGTATATAAAAGGGTGTCCAGGATATTTTTGTATATGTACATTCTTTCCTTTTAAAGGTGAACTTAGCATAAGTTTTACTAATTTGGAAAAGAACACAACAATAATAATAATAATTAATTAATTAATTAATTATATTTTTACATGTTCTAACAATAATTTGGTTCAAAATTATTGATTTTAGTTTTTAACTAATATTAAGGTAACACATTTTATCTAAACCGATTAAAATTGATTAATTAGATAAATTTAAAAATTTTAAACAAATAAATATTAATTAATTTTTAATATGAACTTGATTTAAATTATAAAACATTCAATAATTTTTTAAATTTCAAATTTTATTGATATGTCTTTTTTTTGTCTCACACGATTCTTACAATACATTTGCAATATATTGTAATCATTACGAACTTAGCATTTTTTTATATTTTAAAATAGTTTTTAATATTAATATATTTCATGCTTAAATGTAAATTAAATTTTATTTTAAAAATAATTAAATATATTTTTAAATATAATCTATATACTTAATTTTTTTAAAATATAAAAATATAAAATAAATTTATTAAATTATCAATAAATTAATACCGTATCATTATTTAGTTAATTAACCATGTTGTAAACAACTTCACATATTGAAAATTTAAATTTAAACTCAGCATATATTACCAATTGCATTTGATTGTATATGAACAATATATTACAACCTATAATCGTACCTTTATTTAACTAAAATGAAGCGTGCATTAGCGGGCAGGTTTAGTGCTACTAGTACGCGCTTCTTGGTGAATACAAGGAGGATTGAGGTGGAAAGGATAATGAGAATTGGAAACTAGATGAAGCTTAAGTTTTACTCTCTAAGTCAAGGATTTTACTAGTGTTTGCTCGCTCTAATCCTTCTTCTTTGAAGGTAATTCTGGGCCATTATGTTGTCATTGTTTGTTCGTTTTGTTTATGTTTCTGAAACAAAATGTGAATATTGGTCATGACCTTTTCATTGATGGTTTGTTCAAAAGTTTAGATTGGTTGGTGCTATGATTGAAGAATCATGGCGAGTTGGATCAACTTGAAAGTTCACGTCTTTGTTCGAAGTTGCTATTAAACACTTGCTTTAATGAAATCAGTGCAGAGATTGTTATAAGCAGCAGAAGGAATTTGTAACCAAGTAGCATGGTGGTTTCGACCATTCAGGAGGCTAATCTTTTGGTCTATTATAAACGATGTAAGCTTTGGCTGTTTCCATTATCATAATATGCTGCCATGGATTCTAATCCTGGATGAGATGAAAACCGACGCTGAAATGTGGTAGTTGATTCTAGTCCTGATAAAAAGTAGTAGATAGTTTTTGCTTCTTGATGTGGGGATCATTGTTAAGACATCCTCTCTCAGATGTCCAGTGTTTTCGAATTACTGTACTCGGATTTTGTGAACTGCAGGCAATATTTGATTCACGTCTTTCTGTCTGACCTGACTGCAACACCACTACCACTGTTCACGGGTAGCTACTGGAACACCGGCTAGTTCGTCTGAGGAATTGGATTGGGCTACTCCTACTACTCCCCTAGTGATGAAATCCCATTTTATTTCTCCTTCCAGAGATGCGACTACGGAGTCTAACAATCCATCTAACCTATAACATAATATATATTTAAAAAAAAAAAAAAAAAATTTATTTAACTTTTAAATAATTATGTCAAATTCATATTAATATTTTCAACGTGACATGAACAAATTCACTCCACCGCATTCAACCCACGAAGTTCACGCTGAAATAGAGAAGGATTCTAATCTCATGCATATATTATTCACGTTACAGCTGAAATGTTGGTGGTCTTGCTTGGTGATGTTATTACTGGACTTGCTCGTGCATGTTTGTCACGTCGCCATACAGTATGTATGCATAATGCTACCTTTCTATTATTGACTGCATTCAAAAAGGGGTATTCATGACTAGGCACCGATCACCACTTATAACTCTTATCATGATGGTAACAGGGTCCCAACTGATGCTTACCGAGAGGTAGTTTCTGGCATCTTTGTATTAATTATTGAACCATCGAATCAGTTCTTCAAGGGCCAAAATGCATATTGGGGTTCATGCAATGAGTTGGAGGCATCCACGAACAACCGTGACTATAAAGTGGTGCAGGTGAAACTAATCCTCAATTGTTTCATCGCATTAAATAATGATGCGTTCTAATTGATTCAATAGGTTATCTTTCCTATCAGTTTGTACCAATAAATATATTTTATAATTCATTCTACAGTAGCTGCCAATTAAAAATTCGGAGCAGCTCAACCCCAAACAAATCTATAAATAAAAAAGAAAAAAAGAAGAGAAGTACAAAGAAATCAGATCCCAATGGGCGGCAAATAAACAAATCTGAGAAGCCACTTCTTGCAAGGAAACATAATTAAACAAGGTTGACATCATGTATACATAAACATCAAGTGTCCACAAAGCAACTAAATTAGCAACAGAAATCCATTCAAAGAAAACCCCAATAACATCATTACTTATCATAACTTGTCATCTTTTACCTCTATCTTAAGAAAGAAATTAAACCTGATAAACACACAAAGCTAAGATAAAATCATATTCTCCTGCCTCTTTCTGCCATTCGTCATTCCCTTCTCTTCCTCACTTCTTATGATTCTTTTGTTTTAGTTCTTTTAATTTACATTTTCCTGAAGATCAGTCTTTTGTCATTGGCTGTGTAATACAACACCTGAAACGAGCCTTGCGGACATTGGTCATTATCTCAGTCTCTGCATTCTCGAGCATTTTGACAACTTCAGTGAAAGGAGGCCTGACATCAGGGTTGGCATCCCAGCACCGAGTCATAATCTCACCAAGAACATGTAAACAATCATTAGGAATGATTGGACGTGCACCCTTGTTGACAACTGCAAATGCTGCCTGCACGGCTGTCATGTTCTGGAATGGCAACAATCCAGTGACAAGTTCCCAAAGAACAATGCCAAAGCTATACACATCTACTTTCTGAGTATAAGGCCTGTGCTGGATCATTTCCCTACAGAGACATAAAAACTATCACACTTTAGCAGCCCACATCCAAAAGTTAAATTCAAAGAAGTAAAAGAAAAATTGGCATATCATACTGTTAATTAACATTTATGTAAAGTACATTAATATTTCAGATATCTCTGATTCAATCATCCTCATTTCTTTTGTTTTAATTTTCTTTATTTCTTTTTCTTCTTCTTTTTAAACTTTTACTCAATTTAAGTCAATTAACCTGAAAAAAGACACATGATGTCTTAGGGGAAAAATAAGAAACGTGATGGTAATTATAGGATTTTTTTTTGGTTTAGAATCTGAAATATCTTTATCATTTAATCATCTTCAGAATTTTGCACCCACTTTAAACCTCGTTAAACTCCAAATTCAGTTAATAATAAGTCAGTTAGAAGAAAATGGATGCACACAGGAGAAGGAAGTAAAAACATAAACAATTAGACAAAAGAAGGCCTAAACCATTGTGTTACTTCTGAGTAACTTTAATACCAAATTTCATAAACAATTCATATTCTTAAATTGCATTTGATATTTATCATTTTAAATCATATCTAAAAACATCAAAAACAAGCATATCAGATATGTAAATGAAGATAAAAATATAACAGGCAAATTTTTCACTAAATGATAGAACAAACTATGACACTTGGATCTGAAACCTTGGCTCATGAGAAACTGAAACCAAACTGAATGAGGAAACAAACCGAACTGTGTGACAAAAGAAATGCTTTAGTTCTGCGTCAATAGTTGAATAGAAAATTAGTATAATAAATATTTTTATAGAGGATTAACATAGTATCTAATATATTTGTGTCTAATTTATTATCACTGGTTGATGCTATATAACAATAATCGGCTAGGTTCAGATCTTGCAGCTTATTGCATATAAAAACCATATCAAATCAGTTTTTACCTTACACAAACCAAAACTCAACCATTTGCCTAAAAGTAAAAAGTGAGCAAAACCAGATCAGTTGGATCAGTCATTTCTCTTGCACAACAATATACAAAAAGAAAGTTAAAGAGTAATGAACTCAACTTTTGTACTCGACTAAATTGAGTTAACTGGTTCCGATAAATACAGGTTATACCACTCATCATGGCAATCAAGGACACAACAAGACACTGGACCTGATACAGAAAGTTACTAATGAACTTCACTTTTATGATACAGGCTGCCGATTATAAATTGTATAAACTCATTTATACATGAATTAGGTAATCGAACCAAAATTATGAAATGGAGAAATGAAGTAAAAATTAAAAGACAGAAAAAATTGGTACATGCATAGAATAGTTCAAGATATCACTCTCTATTCAGAATCAATGGCACAAAATCCAATGAGTAAAACATGTACATAAATTCAAAGTTTAAAAGGACATTAAATTACAAGAATTAAGTTTTGAGGATACACATGACATTTCATATATCATAGATGATAATACTTATTTTCCTTTTTTCCTTCATACAATTTTCTTATGTGCAATACTGTTAACAAGTCAATCTAACATATTATGGTTCAAAATTTCAGCAAATAAGATATGTAGTAGCAAAAAAATGGTAGATTTTCCCTCAGAAAATGATGAAAAGTAATAAAATCAAGTATAAGAAAGTAAGAAACTCAAAAAAGTCTCTACAGCATTATCACAAGATGATATTATAAGTGACAAAAATAAAATTGCAGAAGTATGTAGAAAAGTAAAAGAAAAAGTATTCTTGCTAGCTTAGGAGACAAAAGATCTTACGGAGCCATCCAGCGGTATGTTCCAGTCTCCGGAGTCATTCCCTCGGTCTGCACCTCAATCCGAGCAACCCCAAAATCAGCAATTTTTATGGATTTGTCAGAGAATATTAATAGATTATCTGATTTCAAATCCCTATGAATCAACCCAAGCCCATGAACGTAGGCCATTCCCCTTGCAACATCCAAGGCTTGCTTTATTGCTAATTTCAGTGGCACTGACCGATTGTGTCGTTTTGTTAGAAACTGCCGAACTGAACCTCCCTTTGCATATTCGGTCACGATGCACCAAACCATTGGCTTACGGCATCCGCCGATGAACCTCACTATATTTGGATGTTTTAGAGTGGCCAGCATCATTACTTCCTGTTGAAATTGCTGCTCTATCAACTGCGCCTTTTCTGGATTATTTTCTGGCCTCTCCAAGATTTTGATAGCAACTTCCTCACCATTGTAGGTACCTCTATAGAGTTTCCCAAAAGCACCTTGTGCAAAAGGTGCTCCCATGTTAAGCCTCCTTAAATCAATTGTCCACTCATCAAAATTCTCAAGCCCTTCCGTGGGATAGTTGCCATCCATAAGAGCTCGAGCTAATGCATCATCACTCAAAGCATGCGTTACTTTTCCTCGACGATTAACACTACGTGCAACGGAGTAGTTATCATTAGCACGGCGCCGCAACCCTTGGTGGTTTAAGATGCGAGTATGGGATTCATTTGATCCAACACTGCTGTTATCTATAGACATTGCAACAGACCCTCCGCTGTTGCTTGTTTGCAAGCTACTAAAGCTATCAATTGACATGTTGGTTCCCTCTCCGAGTTTATGGTAAAAGCCTTGGGACAAATCATCATAGTTGCTAACATGGTTGTTTAGCCCTACTATTCCAGGGAAATTTGAACGACCCTCCATCATTTTCCAGCCTGAAGATAAGCAAAACTTTCAACTCTATTTAATTCTCCAGCATCAGAATTTCCAAACTCAAATCATCCGTTAACCTGAAACCATAGTTGTTTCATTGTCGATAAGTAATTAACAATAAGGCTTAACATTAGCTAATCTAAACATCGCCTGAATTTTCTAAATACCGAATAAAATTAACAAAAGAGGGATATGTTCACTATTTGATCTCCATTTCACTTATATTTCTTAATAATTCATACCTTATAGAACCAAAAAATAAAAAAAGAAACCATCAATTAGGGATGAATTGTCTATCAGTGAATGAAAGAACATGAAATTTTAGAGCCTAAATCCTATTAAGAACATTTAGTAACAGTTCAAACAAAAACAAAACAAAATTTTGAAAGATTAAAAAGGAACAAAGAAAAAAATGATCTGAAAGCATAAAAATTATTACGAGATCAAGTTGAAATTACGTCCTTTACCCTAAAGTTCAACATTACGTAAGAATCCCTAAAAATTAGGAAAAAAAACAAATGATATAATAATCATCAAAATTATTATACGGCTATTTACCAAAATAATCATATAATAATATTCTCATAAACACTAACACGACAAAAGAAAAACCCTTAAAAACCGAAATTTATTACATCTTCATTATTACAAAAGAAACCAGAGCCAATCAAGGGAGCCAAAAAATAGTAAAAACATGAAAAAAAAAAATTCAACCCTAAGAAATCACAAAT
>CP135556.1:4633225-4685850 GCA_032402905.1 Khaya senegalensis | reverse complement strand
ATAATTTTTTTATTGTATTTTAATTAATTAGTGTAAGTAATTTATTATTTGATAATATTTTTTAAAAATTTTATTTTTATTTTAATAAAATAAAAATAATAAAAATTATATAACGTAATAATACGTTTTCAAAGGTTAATACGGTCTTTATGCTATTTTTTTTATTCTAATAATTAACCGCAGATTTTGTATCAGTCATCATCTCTCTTTTGCTCTCATTCCTCAAGTATTGGATTTAAACTATTATCACCTCTCAGTTCTTGAAGCGTTTCGTTTTGCAGATTTGAGTTCTCATCTTCCAATTTTTTTGAAGAAAATTTGAAGGTAATTAATGATTGATTTCAATAGCATTGCGTATACGTAGAGTTATACTTATTCATACCAGATCTGAAGAGATCCATAACACAATTTATTATTAATACATGCGTTGCATGAAAATTTCAGAATCTTAAACGAGAACAGAATCTTAATTTATTTGGACGCATGGTAAATTATATGTCAAATAATTTATTATTAAATTTTAATTATGGATTATTTACTGCTTGGCTTTTGTATGCATTTTGCAAATATGAATTCGTAATTGCATGCATTTTTGGAAAAAAAAAATTACTAAATTTGATTGTCATTTTGTTTTCTTCGGATCTATGTTCTCAAAACATTATTACACTTCTTCATAATTTAGGGTTGCATAAATAATTTTTTACGCAGGCGATGCTTGATCAAATCAAAGATCTTAAAAATGCATTTAATTATAATTTTAAAATATAAATATTATAAAATTATTTAATTAAATTATAAATAAATTAATACGTAATAATTATTTAAATAATTAAAATATAATAAATAAATTTATTTATTAAAAAATTTAAAATTATATAATTATTAATTTTTTTTAAATTTTGTGTTGAATGGATGAATTACCCAAAAAATTATCATGGAAGTTAGATTAAATATAAGTTAGGGACTTGTTTGTCAGAGAAATTTAAATTATGTTCTTATTTATTATTTATTTACAGATAAGGGATCTATCCGTTGTTGTCCAAAAATGCGCAGTGAACTGCAATTTTTGAGTTCTGAAAATGGCTTCGTTTAAAACAACTAATTTCAGCTTCGAAAACAGTCATCTCTACATGTACGATAAACAGACCAAGTAGTTGTTCTCTCAAATCAACACCACCAACCTGCCATAATCATGGCGGTAATTCATTTAACTGATTAATTAATTAACTTATTATTCCCTCAAAATTGGTTCCCTCGCGGATCCCGTTATTTTCTTTCATCAATGCAATTCCAGTCACTCAATTTTACTTTTTGTTTGATCACAGGACTCTTCGGGGACGACGTTAATGGATCTGATAACGGCGGACCCCTCTACCGCTTCAGCAACTGCTACGGCGTCGTCTGGATCCACGTCCTCGTCAGCTCCTCCGCCTACGTCGATTCCATCGGCGTACGTGGGCGGAGGGGTTTCGACGAAAACTACATTGGGAGAAAAGAAGTCGAAGAGAGCAGCGCTCTTGCAGATCCAAAACGATACCGTTTCTGCCGCCAAGGCTGTGTTGAATCCTGTTCGTGGCAATATCATGCCTCAGAAGCAAAAGCAGAGGAAGAAGGTCCTAGCAAAGCTTACATTTCATTTTTTAATTACTTTTTAATTAATTGCTAAATGCTGATTGTCTATTGTATTACAGCCGGTTTCATATGCTCAACTTGCGAGGAGTATTCATGAATTAGCTGCTACGTCTGATCAGGTGAGCATTATCTTTTTTTTTTCCTTCTCTTTTAAAACTTGGTTTCCTTCTTCATTTGTGTGTTTTAATAGCAAATTTTGAATTTTATGAACAGAAAAATTCTCAGAAGCAATTGGTACACCATGTGTTTCCGAAGCTGGCTGTGTATAATTCTGTTGATCCTTCATTGGCACCCTCACTTCTCATGGTATGTTTCGGTGGCTCTATAACTTCTCTTTTGTTCTGAACGCTTTTGGGATCCAAGGTGAAATTTATCAAAATGAATTTCAGTTTTGCTCTTGAGTTGGAGGTTACGTAATCCCGCTTAGAAATTTTATAGATTATTGGAATGCCCGAGTATGCCATATGCCATGTAAGGTGGCTTGTTTTGTTTACTGTAAGCTAGAAAATTGGATTCCTGAACGTGGATGGTTTCTCTCAAAATTTATTGTCTGGTAAAATCACATGTTTTTAATGTTTAAATTTGCTTTTTGACTTTTATCTGTTATATTATGCTCTACTGTCTAAGCTCACACATCTGCCTCTGCTTAGTCCGACTCATGGATACTTCTTTAGGAGTCAACAAACTTCTTTTAATATCCTCTAGATGGGTGTCATCAGGCTTCTAGTTTCACGTCAAACTATGCCAAGGACAATGAGCAGTTACGGGATTCTTATGTGGCACAGTGGCACTCAATCTGGGAGTTGTTAAGAGTGGAGATAGAAAAAGTAGATGTTCACTCCCTACTTGTGCTACTTCTTGGAATTATGTTAATATTAGGGTTAGAGATTTGGTAGCTTGAGAAGCTCGCGATCAATAAGTTTCTCCAAGGATAGTAGATGAGGTTAATGGGAGACCCTGGATTGGGTAAAGATCTGTCCAGGATTATGTTTTCAGCTCTTGGTTTAATGCTGCAGTGTATATTTAGTCTTCATTGAGGAACTTAGATTTGAAATGGGACTTGAGAAACCAATTTGTTGTGGAATAAATGAATAGCCACTAACGTAATTTTTTCAATGAATTCTACAGCTTGATCAGCAGTGTGAAGATAGAAGTGTCCTACGTTATGTCTATTATTACTTGGCAAGAATTTTATCAGATACTGGTGCGCAAGGCTTAACTCCTGGTGGTGGGATCCCCACTCCAAACTGGGATGCTCTTGCTGACATAGATGCTTTTGGAGGGGTTACTAGAGCTGATGTTGTGCCGCGAATAGTAAATCAACTTACTGCAGAATCTTCAAATGACGATGTTGAATGTAAAGTGGTTTTTTAGTTTTACATGATATTTGAATCTTATAATCTGATTGTTTGACTTGTACAATTTTTTTTACTTACTTCTATATGCTGTATACTGTCATTCATGCATATTCAGCATCATGCAACTTACCATTTTTGGACTAATCTCAGAGCTAGAATAGGTGATCAAATATGTCAAACATATTTTCGGAGTGATTAGTTTCGTGTTTGTGTGCAAATTTCCTTTTGTTTGTGGAACTTTTGGCAGCTATTATTGTTCTGCAGCTATTCTTGAAAATTTTTCTATTTATCAGATTCATTAGGATTGTTATCAATTCATTTATATCTTGAAGTGTTTGAAACTTGGTCAGTATTCTGCAGCATTTGACAGCTGACTGGGTATTTTATTTTGTTTGTTAAAATTAATGAAAATTCATCAAACTGTGAATTATATTTGACATCTTTGCTGCAGAGCATTCCCTTGTATTTTAATCCTGTTACACTACTGATCTAGTTTGGCAATTCTACCATGTCTTTGATTTTTCATCACTTAAATCACCATTTACAGGGAAATACATGGCTGAAAACAGAGTCTAAGCTGTCATTACATTTTATCATTTTGCCGTAGTTGTCAAAATATGTTAGCTTTTGTTTATGGTTGTCACATCATATTTATCTTTTAATTTAAATTGTTAACAAATAGTCTAAGTTGTCATCAGAAATTGTCTGGTGTTCTTGTGCTATCTTCAAATGTTTTCTTCCAGAATTTTATTTTGGTTCTATCTGCTGTTTTGTTGTGATGTATCTTGATTGATGCACCAATAATGCATGCAGTCAACAGGATGTATATGATGCAATGAAGATGTGATTTTGTATTTGTAGTCACAGTTTTTATTTCTAACAACTGAATAAGTGTCATTTAACATAGTCAGAGATGGTGTTTGATAATGTTTGTCTATTATTTTTGAAGTTCATGCAAGGAGAATGCAAGCTTTAAGGGCTCTCACATCTGCTCCTTCAAGCAACACTGAAATTTTGTCCAAACTGTATGAAATTGTGTTCGACATTCTTGATAAGGTTTGTTCTATTTTATGTTGTTTTAATTATAATTGATGGAATGCTTTATTGTTTTCATAGCATCCTTGCTTACCAGAAAATGATGTTTGGACTCCAAAGAAAGATTGTTTCTATTAGATTGCTTGCAAACAATAAGACAGTTTTTTTAGTTGGTTTATGATGCATATGAGAATCAGTGGAATCGAAAAGTTCAATTTTAACTCTGATACGAAAGTGATGTTGCCTTGCTTGTCTATCAGCCATATGATATATGTATGTTTTGATAAAAGAAAAAATAAGATTATACTAGTAAAAAGAAAATTTACAAAAAGTTGATATGCTGTCCACTAACTCCAAAACACTCAAAGGATTTACAATTAGCAGAAGAACATCTCCAATAAAAATCGATCTAGCTTATAAGAACCAAACAATTTCAAAAGCTATATCAAAGCTGAGCCTTTCTCAAACTATTAAAATCAAGCTAAAACCTCTTCCTCATTTAAATAAATGAAGAAAAACAAAGTATATTGAAATTCTCTCGAAACTAAGGCCCAAGAAGGGGCTAAGAAATTGAAATTCCAATTCCAAACTAAAGGGGATGACCTGAAATTCAATCTAGATTTGATGGGTACCTTGTGATTCTGAGTCAGTCTGTAAAGTCTAGGAAATAGCTCGCAGAAAAGGAACATCCCAAATGTCCTCTTAAAACTGAATCTTCTCTCCATTTCCTACCAGCTATCCTCAATGAACAAGAAAGGAAGGGTACCCAAAGAAATGGAATTCCAAGGGCTAAGGTTTGACTCATTAGTGATCACCTTGGAGCTCAATTGTTGCCTTGGATACCATATTTACTCTTTATGACAGCATACGGTGAAGAGTTTTGCTCAATGGGATATCCATCGCCATTTACCAAGTAAGGCATTGTTTTGATCTCCAGATTACCAATTCTCAAACCTTGTTTCTCTCCAGATCTAGTGACAGTTTCCTTTTTCTCTAAAGATACAATTGCCTTCTCCAAAGCTTTCCCAAAAATATTTCGTGTCAGTTTATGTATCCTATTGGCTACCTTGCCAGGGATTTTAAATGAAGATAGGAGAAATTGGATAAGGGTAAGACTGCCTTCACACAATAAAAATGCCATTTTCCATCTTCCTAATCTTTTCTCCATGTTTTGCATCACTGAATCCTAGAAGCTCACTGATTTTGGATTGTCAACCAAAGATAAACAGACTGGCTCTATCATACTGGTGTAGGATCTTTATGTTTCAGAACTATAACTTCTCATAGATCTTTGTTCAGTAGGATTTAGTGTGGAACTTGTTAGGATTTGGGCTCAGAGAGTTTTGGGAACAATATTTAGGGTTTAGTAGAAGCTGCTTTGGGTTTATACTATTCCAAAAAATTGAAAGTGAAGGCAATTACACCTAGGAAATAGGTTCGGTCCCTCTACTAATCAATAAAATACACTATGTTGTAGCTTCTGTTATTAACCATTACACAAAATAATGCAAATTTAAGGTGAAAACCAACCTGATTCAATATAGTTTGGGTTGGCGTATTATGCTCAGCTTAAACTCTCTCTCTCTCTCTCTCTCTCTCTCTCTCTCTCACAAACACACACAGAGACAGAGTGTGTGTGAGAGAGAGAGCTGTATGTATATATAATATAAAGCTTGGGCCTTGTCGTACAAATCTAGTTTTGAGCCTGGATAATTTTCTTTTCAAATCAGCATCTTAAGCTGTTGGTAGAAACCGAAAACCAAATGAAAGAAAAAATGCAGAGTTTTATAAGAACCAACTTTAACAATTTCTGTTTTGATATATCTGTAACCCAACTCTTATTGAAAAAGATAATCTTAAAGCTGACTGAGATTACTGCAGTTCTGCATTTGATCTACCTAAACTTAGCTTAGCTTCCAAATACTTCTTCATCAATAGGCTCTCTCATATATATCATGACAACTATAAAATTACCACAGATAAATTATATGCTTTTGCCTCATTGTCTGTTTAGTTAGCGAATGGTCAGTTTAACTTTTCATTCTTGTCAATAAGCTTTCTAGTAAATTGCTTTTTTTCTTTTTTGTTTGATAATTTATTATTTATATGAAATTACATTACTAATACTTGTTCGTTAAATTAAATGGATAGCTGCTAATGATAGGAGGTTTTTTCCCAAAAACAATTCGATTTGGTCTGCCTGTTGTTTTGCCAAACCTCAATGGTTAGCCTTCTAAAAGTGTGTTTTCATTTTCAGGTTGCTGATGTCCCCCAAAAACGTAAGAAGGGCATGTTTGGAACCAAAGGTGGCGATAAAGAGGTAAGCATAACAACTTTATGCTGTACTTTTGTAAATTAGTATCTCAGTAGAGTAAAAATATCATTCCTTCTATAGTTTCTATCTGTGTCATTACTTTCTTGTGGGGATTGTTTGGTTCCATGAATAATCGCACTTTTAGCATGCTGATTTTTTTTTTTAAAATAAAATGCCCGTTAGTTTGTAAATATAATGTTTTATTATTGCCATCTTTGTGGGGCTTCAGCTACTAAAGAATTCCCACACTCTTCTTTATTTTTTATTCTGAGAATTGGGATGATATTTTGAACAAATGTTTATTGTACCTCATATTTTGTATAGGATCATACTGTAAATTCTGTTTAACAGATCATTTGGTAATCTGGTGGTGGACCTCTAGTCCGTCTCTCTTTTGTTCTCTTGTCATAGTACTAGTAATATTTGTTTCTTATCCATAAAAGATTGTTTATTATTGCAAGAATTTTTACTTTTGGGTGGAAAAATAATGCTAAATTTAAAATCTGAGGGGAAGCTCTCTAAAGTTTGCCTCACGCTAGGAAAAAAATCACATTTGTTTTCATGTTTTCATGTCATGCATTTTTGTTACTTTGACATACTTAGTTATTGCATTTATGTGCCTTAGTTTTGATTTGACTGCTAATTAGTTCACATTACAAGGCCACTTTGTGCTTTTTTTTTTAATTATTATTTCTGTGTACAAACTATTGCATTCTTACTTGGTTTGGATATCTGGTTGTTAATTATTAGTCTATCATACGGAGTAACTTGCAATATGCTGCTTTAAGTGCTTTGAGGAGACTTCCTCTGGATCCAGGAAATCCTGCTTTTCTGCATCGTGCCGTGCAGGGGTTAGTTTCTCTATGCTCTGGTCGTAACGGTTGAAATTCTTTTTTGTATTGGTGCTTTATCTTTGTCAATTTCGCTGTCCTGCTTGCATATGGTGTACGTGTGAGAGACTGAGAGTATTGAGATGTTCATATATGTAAATATGGATAGAAGACAGGCAGAGGTATATTTTGTTCATTTTTCTTCAAATTTTCTGCTATGCTTTCCCTTCAAATGATATATAGAAACCTGTTACACTACTCTAGTAAAAATCCTAACTTTAACTCTTTCTTATTTTTCAACTTTTCTGCTTTGCCTTCACTCCAAATGATTTATAGAAACCTGTCACACTGGGCATTGGTGATAAAAACCATATGACCCTCAATAAAGACAGATTCAACTCTACGAACTAGTTTACAGGCACTTGCCAATTGTGCAAAATGAAGTAAAAACAAGTATCTTTTGCTGATTTATTTTTGCTATGCCCACTGTTGAAGATTGTATGGCCCCTGAAATTTTGCTTTGATTGTAAAATTTAGCTTTTTTTTTTTTGTTATTTTTTTAATCACCTTTAGATTATGGTTGGGCCTCCATTCCACTTTGTTGTGAAGCCTCTCCGATTGCGATTCTGTTCTTGTCAAGATTGGGATACTAGTTCTGTACATTTCCTCGCCTTGTGTATTATTGAGTTTGAATTGTGTGCATGGTTTGTATTTTTTCTATAGTTTCCATTGACATATTTTGTTAACTTGTGTAATTTTGAAATTTGAAAATTATATACATATCTGTGTGTCTCTCTTTTTGATTGTTATATTTGGTTACCTTGTTAATTTTTTTCCTGGTGGTGTTTTCTGTTGATTATCCTTTTATGCTTGTGTCAATTTATGATTTATGATGCTTAGTTATGTATCTTAAATTTCATTTTTTTCCTTAAATATTTTATTTTCCTTTTTTAAGACAAGTTAGTTTTCACTGCAGTGTTTCATTTGCTGATCCTGTTGCTGTGAGGCATGCTTTGGAAATCCTCTCTGAATTGGCCTCAAAGGATCCTTATTCTGTCGCTATGGCATTAGGTGATGTGATTGTTTTTTTTATTATCTTCCTAAGTCCCATGGCATTTACTGGCATGTATATATACTGATTCTTTTGTTGTCATGGGACTGAGGATTTTTTTTTTCTTTTGTTTTTAATGTGTCTAACACTGTATCTTTATAATCTGCTTGCAGGAAAGCATGTTCTCCCTGGAGGTATTCTACCTAATCTTTGTTCTTTGCAGAATTTTTCTCTTAATAGCTTTAGCAAGTAAAAGAGTTTGGAATAATATGCATTTTCTACTGCATGCATCATGGACATTCACGCATTACATGCATAAATTCATGCGTGCATACACGTGTAGGTGCATGGATACGTGCATGCTTGTATGCCTGCATACCTAGATAACATACACATCTACATACATGAAAAGAGAAAGATATTGTTCTTCCAAGATAAATACTAGATCCAAGTAGTCAATTTTTTTTTTCAAACATAATATCCTTTTACAGTCTCATTTTTCATCTAACCAATAATATGTGGTAGCCTGAACAGTTCAACTCTTTGATCTTTTAAATTTCTGATATTTATGCTAGTTTCATTCTCATCTAACTTGGGGACTTCTTGTAAAAAGACTTCTGATGCTAAATTGATTTTCTCTTTTGTGGTCCACAAGAATGGTAGATATTGTTTTTAGCTATATTTTCTTGTCTTGTTCCTGTCTTCATTAATTTTATTCTTCTAGGATAGCACGAAATTATGTTGCATTATGCCTATGCTTTACTTTTTACCACAGTGCTGAATTTTGGTTACTGCTATTGAGGTTTTTGGTGGTTATATAATCAGGGGCTTTACAGGATGTTCTTCACTTGCATGATGTCCTTGCTAGAGTGTCACTGGCCAGGTTGTGCCATACAATAGCTAAAGCTCGGGCGCTTGATGGTAAATCTGTTTGAATTTTTTTTTTTTTTTGCAAGATAAGAGGCTTGTGTTTCCTTGAATGTATGATGCAATTGGCCTTTTGGAAATTTGGTGTAGAGAGGCCTGACATTAAATCCCAGTTCAATTCAATACTCTATCAACTCCTGCTGGATCCCAGTGAAAGAGTATGTTTTGAGGCAATCTTATGTGTATTGGGAAGAACTGATACAGCAGAGAGGTGTGTCTTTATTCCTATGTATTTTTCTTGCACTTTTATTCAAGTTTCAGTTTACACATTCTTTCATGAGGTTGAGCAGGAAGAGTATTAAGGGTTTTAGAAATTAATTAGGAAATAATATTTAAACTTTTTGGATTTGAACTATTTTAGGAGATAATGTTTTAGGCGATCATTTAGGATTATGCTTTTGTTACATATGCCTCAGTTTTTGCAAGAAAGCTTGATGAGATTAGATGGGCATGATCCATGGCACCGTATTCTTCATATGAATTATTACATTGTTTTTAGGTTGTTGCATCAATGTGCTTTTAACTGTTGAGATTAAATTTAACGTGTAGTTAATGCATCATAACAGTGCACAAGTAAGATGCAAATCAGTATTCAAAATAAATTAAACCAATGGTGTAAAACTTGTGTAAAATATGAGGGCACTTGGTCTTATTTATATTTATCTTTGAGACCTTCATTTTTTACCTGAATCGTAATTTCTTCGCTCCCCTCTCTTCTCTATCTTTTCTTTCTTCTTCTGTGACCTACATCATGCTTCTAATTTATAGGCATATGGTTATTCTATTTACCCTCCCTCCCTTGATTCTTAATTAGCCAGAATGCAATTATCCTTACATTTATGTGCTGTAGGACTGAAGAACGGGCTGCTGGGTGGTACCGTTTGACCAGGGAAATCCTTAAGTTGCCAGAAGCACCATCTGTATCATTAAAGGCAGAATTAAATGAGACACTTCCACCAAAGGCTTCCAAAGATAAATCTCTAAAGACAAGGCGCCCGCAACCTCTAATTAAACTTGTAATGCGAAGGTTGATTATGTTCCTTCCTGTATTTTCCTTTTTCTAATTTTTTAAGCAGGAGAGTCCATTTCATCTATGTTGATGAGGTTAGACGTGGTGGATTCTCATGGAAGACTGCTTAAATGGTGCCTGCGGTTTAAATGGGTCAAATGACTCTGCTGTTCATATTTTGAGTTCTTTACATGATTTTCTTTTCCTACTTTTGTTCAGGTTGGAGAGTTCTTTTCGTAGTTTCTCTAGGCCAGTACTTCATGCAGCTGCTAGAGTTGTGCAGGAGATGGGAAAAAGCCGGGCTGCAGCATTTGCTTTAGGCTTACAGGATATTGATGAAGGAGCCCATCTTAATACATATTCTGAGACTGTAGAGTCACTCGATTCAGATATTAACGAAACTGCACACCCTGAAGGTCTTCTATATTTTCTTTTGCTTGTGCTGTTCCATATATTCAATGAAAATTTTCTTATAATATTTAAGAGGTTTCTTGTTCATGATAAATTTGATGTTTTCTTTTCAAGAAGTTGTAAATGATTTTGTATATGGTAGTATAGTTGCTTCAATCACGATTTATAATACAACACAGGTTGATTTGTACTTGTTAGCCCCACTTCATTGTCTGAAGTTGGATTCCCCTGTGGTTTTAACTACATAATTTTTGTGTGGTTTTGGGTTCCCATCTTTAGGAAGTTCTTTTGGATGCTTGGTGGATTCCTGACTCCCTTTATAATTCTTACTCTTCTGTACATTTTTAGTTTCTTATTAAAGAACACTACTTAACTGCTGAAAGTTTCCATATATACCAAGAAAAACACTACTTAACTGCAGAAAATTGTTTATTACTCCATGTATACCAAGCGGGCTCACTCACTACTCCCATTTAACTAAATTAATTTGTTATTTTTGATTTTGCATTAGTTTTTTTGATTTTTTGTATTTTCATGACTAATTTTTAAAATCTATGACTACTTTTTATGGATTGAGATTAATTTAAAAATATATGACTTGATTATGCAATTCATTCATGATATCTTGAACTTCTAAAAATGGTATGTAACAAAGGGTTTTGGATTATAGAGCATTTAATGTTTCATTTAGACGGATTTGGTAATTTATGGAATTAAAGCAGATATTTCCAGTGGAGATTTTTCTGCTTCTTTATGTTTTCTGTCAAATACTTGCATAACCAGATTGTGGATTTGGTTACTCTGCCTCAACATCTTGCGTATAAGGAATTGTGTATTTAGTTATATGATAATCTTTTCTGTATGGAATATGTTTCTCGTATCATAAGAAATAAAAGTAGCAATTTTATGTTTATTAAATTGCTAAATTCTTGCTTGTGGGATTCTTTCTTTATATCTGTAACATAGCTAAAAGTGCACAAATGCACATGCCCAATGCATACATATACACATGGCTGCTTGTACCTATACATATGCACACATGAACAGATGCTCGTGTGCAGTCATACAAGATGCCTGTATTTTAGGTTCCAACTTTTCAAGTTTATTTCCTTTAGCTAATTTTATATTATGGGTTCTAGATAACATGAGGGGTGTTTGTTATTGGTTATCAGTTATCAATAGCCAAATAGATAGTAAAGAGAATACAGTGTCTCTGTGGTGGATCATTTTAATTTGTCTTGGACTTTTTTTTCCCTGCAACTAGGTACACGAAGAACTGCCTCTATATCCAATGGAACAGGTGGCAAGGATACCATTGCAGGTTTATTAGCTTCATTGATGGAGGTGGTGCGAACAACTGTAGCATGTGAGTGTGTTTATGTTCGAGCAATGGTAATCAAGGCATTGATATGGATGCAAAGTCCATATGAATCATTTGATGAGCTAGGATCTATTATTGCATCGGAGCTGTCTGATCCAGCCTGGTCAGCATCACTGTTGAATGATATTTTGCTCACTTTGCATGCTCGTTTCAAAGTAAGTATCGGACATTAAATCATACATGTTATCTGTCTATCTAGCTTCAGCACTTCAATCTCCTTTTAATTCATGGTATTGTATCGGCTTTTTATTTTACTTTTCATGCTCTAAAGTTGGTTTCTGGTCTTCTGGCCAAGGTTTTATTTGGGACTGCTGTGCTTCTGATATGATTTGAAAGCACATTTGGTAACACTATTTTTTAGTGGAGACCACTCACTTCTCTAGTGATGTTTGACCTTTAGTGATCTCATCCCATAACAGCTGTAGTTTGAAAGTCACAACACCTTAATCCCAAACAAAGCCTAAATGTCATCTGAGAGAATTTATAATAAAGGCACTTAATTAACCATGCTAATGGCATGTTTATTTGTCATGAATTATCGACTGCAACTTATCTTGGCTCAGTGAAGCTTTATCACGCTATTTGTGGTTATTTAAGTGTTCAACACAAGTTTTTGACTTCTTGGAGTTAATCTGTGTTGTTTACTAGATAACTAGCTTCGCTTATTGTTATTTATAGATAACTTACACAGTTAATAAATGTACCTTTTGACGTGATTGATCAATATTCCCGTTAAGCAGCTAACATTGGAACCTTTGACGGGGCAGAATTAACAGTATTCATGGCATTTTGGCATTTTCAAGCTTATGGTTCCCAACTTATGGGGAACATAACATTGTAGATATCCACAGGGCCTTGTGAGCTATACACTTCTGGCCTTACTAATATTCTTTATTATTCTACATGCATTGACTTCGATGTGCAAAATTTTGAGACATACTAGAGCGTGGAACTAGCATTCACTAAATGAAAACATTCTGTTTGTCTGTCAAGCCTAAGATGTTCTAGGTGTGTCTTTGAAGAGGGAAGGTGGGATATGTAACACTATCACTGCCCTAGTTGGTCTTATTCTGCTTCAGGATCAACTTTGGTGACCCTGTACACTGTCAATATGTGATAAATTTTGATCAAGATGACAGTAGAAACAATAATAGCTGACTTCCTTATTTTCTTACCAAATATCATTGCATTAATCTTGTAAAATTTTAGTTATTCAAGGGAAAAAAACTGTTGGTTTCAAGCTTTAGAAAGGATATTTAAACCATGCCTTGAGTGAAGATAATTTACTCATTATTTATCTCATTGGTTTGTCAGGCAACTCCAGATATGGCTGTCACTCTTCTTGAAATTGCCAGGATCTTTGCCACTAAAGTTCCTGGGAAGATTGATGCTGATGTGTTACAACTACTATGGAAGGTGTGTTTTCATTTGCTTATCAACTCTAATATATCTATATATATTTTTTTGTCATTGCTTCGAAGTTTTATTGC
Organism: Khaya senegalensis; assembly: GCA_032402905.1. Lineage (NCBI taxonomy): Eukaryota > Viridiplantae > Streptophyta > Magnoliopsida > Sapindales > Meliaceae > Khaya > Khaya senegalensis. The sequence continues at coordinate 4,672,412 of CP135556.1, read as the reverse complement.
ACTTTATTCTTTTGATGCTTTTTTTACATTTTGTCATGCTGGTTTTGCTCTTTTACCTATTGATTATCTCATGCCTTTTTCACTGTCAAATTTGTCTTGGCCATCTATTTATCCCCTGATTATGTAGAGCTTGTGTGGAAGTTGCAAAGCTAGTATATGCATTTTTATTAAGCAAATGTTTTATTGTTTGATCTCTTATAGTTTTCAGTGTCAGTGGATATTGTGCATACACGCATTTTCCCTCCTGATATAAGTAATTTATTGAATTTTTTTTTTTCGGAATTACAGACATGCCTTGTTGGTGCTGGTCCTGATGGAAAACACACAGCTTTGGAAGCAGTCACTATAGTGCTTGACCTACCACCGCCGCAGCCTGGGTCAATGTTTGGACCTTTATCAGTAGATAGGGTATCTGCATCTGATCCAAAATCGGCTCTTGCATTACAGCGATTAGTCCAAGCTGCAGTAAGCATCTCTATATACAGATATATATGTATATCAGTTAACTGTGTGATTCACCCCTTTTTTTTAAAATAAGAAGCTGAAAAATAATGCAAACAAGGATAAAAAGTGCAAGGTGAACTAGCAATCCACACAATAAAAGCCTTGTCTTTGAGATATAAAAAAATCCGTATGAATGGCAATCCAGCCTATATCACCAAAAGAGAAAACAGATCATAAATACACAGAAAATGGTTGCTAACTCAGAAACCAAAAGAATATTAAATCTCCTTGCTAGATGAGATTGATATGCTTCAATTACTGTTTATCCAAAAGACAGCAGGAATTAACCTCTGAACTAATAAACTTGCAGGTTTGGTTCCTGGGAGAAAATGCAAATTATGCTGCTTCTGAATATGCTTGGGAATCTGCAACTCCTCCTGGCACTGCATTGATGTTGTTAGATGCAGATAAAATGGTTACTGCTGCTAGTTCTCGCAACCCTACTCTTGCTGGTGCATTGACTCGGCTTCAGAGATGTGCTTTTAGTGGCAGCTGGGAGGTATAATTTTCTGCATGGTGGTCATTCTGTTGTGACATTTTTTTCTGCCTCTATGCATTGGTGTGAGTTAACCATTCTATGCATCCCACCCAAACCTGCCAGTGTGGTTGATATGATTTATATAACAATTGCCTGATAGTTGTTGGCAATAATGCTTTCCAGAACCATGGTCTTCTCTACCTTGATTGACCAAGCTTTATCAGTTTATGCTCACTTTTGAAGTGCATCTTTTATTAACTGATTGTGCTATCCAGTGCATAATCACCTGTTTAGGTTTGATAAATATGAATTGCACAAGCCAGATAAGTCCTGATTGGTTGTTGTGGTATATTTTATCACAAAAGATATATCATGTATAGTTGCTTGAACTTTTCCACTTATTGGATGTGTGCTGTACGGAAACTCCAGGTTCGCATTGTTGCTGTTCAAGCTCTTACAACCATGGCAATCAGGTCTGGCGAGCCTTTTCGGTTACAGATCTATGAATTCTTACATGCTTTGGCTCAGGGTGGTGTGCAGTCACAATTGTCAGAGGTGCATATCAGCAATGGGGAAGATCAAGGAGCCAGTGGTACAGGCCTTGGATTCTTGATAAGTCCGATGATAGAGGTTCTTGATGAAATGTATAGAGGACAAGATGAACTGATCAAGTATGACATGCAAGGTTTTTGTCACTGTCTTTTAATCTGTTTTTCACTTTGTGGATGTCATTAAATTTTTCTGAGTTGACTTTTAGGGATATACGCAATCACGATAACGCAAAAAAAGAATGGACAGACGAAGAACTTAAGAAACTCTATGAAACTCATGAGAGGTTATTAGATCTTGTTTCTCTGTTCTGTTATGTGCCAAGAGCAAAGTATCTTCCTTTGGGGCCAATCAGGTACAATATTCATTTACATATTGTTTTTTCTTTAGATTGTAGAAATAAATTTTTTCTGTTTCATTTAAATAGGTCAGTGGGCATAGTTGATCCTTCTGCAAGAAGGGAGTTATGTAAAATGACATGAAATTCCATTATTGTGCTATATTTGAGGCATCATGGTTTTGCTAGCAGCCTTGTTCTGATATGTCTGTCCAAGTCGAGGGATTTCATTTTTGTCATTTAGATAGAGTAAATAAATTTCATTTTACGCATGAGACCAGGTTTAATATCTAACAATGTTGTATGTGATTGTTCTTATTTCGTATACCCTGGTTCATAACATATCTACTTCCCCCATTGTCTAAATTTCATTCTACTCAAAATATTCAAGGTGCTATTATAGTATTTCAACTAAGCCTTTAGTTATGGAGATTGGGTTACATTCATGCTTTTAGCTGACGTGTCTGTCTTTTATCCCTCACTAATCAAAGTCTCCATGGGAAGTTGCAGGGTTCTTAGTATAGTTAATTTCATGCTTTTTATGGTGTTGATGTGCAAATCAGTTTAGACCTTTTCACTTTGTTGATTTTTATGTGTATAAACAATTTTTTGACACTTCTTGTTCACTGAAATAGGAGCTTATAGGGGTGTACACGAAGTACATGGAAGTCTATAAGGACAATGCCCATAAAATGAAAAGGAAAAAAAAAGGAATAAATAATATATGGAAGAAATTGAGCCTAAAAGACAAACACATAAAAATTTGCAAGGGAAGCATATATGCAAAAAGAACCAAGAGTCCATGGAACCACTGTTGGTGTTGGAGAAAGTCTTAAGCAGGACGATCCCAATAGGACCATCCAATAAATGTGATGCAAATCAAATTCTCTCTTGTTATCTTATCACTATCATTATTGTTTTCTTGTAAAATGAATGCATGTAGCAAGAACTAATGGGTGTATGGATGACGTGGTATGTCTGTCCCACCTAAGCTTTTCTGAAGCTAGTTCTTTCCCTTTTCAAACCTCTCTATATTAGGGGAAAATTCTCCCACGAGCTAGGTGCCAATGAAACACATTTATACTTGTTTACTTAATTAGATAGTAAGTTGGTTACAAAGATATTCTACATTATACCATATATCCATAGAACTGGACTCTTAAATCTTTCAAATTGTATGCTTTGAGGATATTAGTCATTGGCAAGGTGATTTCTCTGAACTGTTTTCTGTTTTGAAGCCTTTGGTGCACTGTTCAAAAGCTAACTGGATAAGAAACTTGAGTTTGAAGTCTCTGAGATAACATCATTTATATTGTGTTGTGTGGAGAGCTTTCTACATGATGCTTATTTATTTATTTGTAATTTTATAATTCTATTTTTGATTTTTTTTCTCTTCTGAAATTTTACAACAGTGCAAAACTTATTGACATCTATCGTACACGGCATAACATAAGTGCATCAACTGGTTTGAGTGATCCAGCTGTTGCCACTGGGATTTCTGACCTTATTTATGAATCTAAACCGGCCCCTGCTGAGCCTGATGCGCTTGATGATGACCTAGTAAATGCATGGGCAGCTAACCTTGGCGATGATGGCTTGTTGGGAAACAATGCACCTGCAATGAGCAGGGTAAGACTTTCCTTATACAATGGTGAAAATCATTAAACTTTTTTCACTTTAGAGTTGTTATTTATGACATTTAATTCAACAGTTATTAAGTCATATAAGTACTAGAGAATACTGAAAGAACTATATTATAGAAAAACCAAAGATGTAAGTAATCAGTAAATTTTCAAAATGAAAGATGTGGTTGTGATCTACAATCCATGCATGTAAGAGATGTATAATAGCAGCTTTAGCATCAACCCATGATTGGTCCAGGTCTGTAAAGGTCTAGTCATTCTGCTGTCCACGAGCACCGAACCAAATATGAATGGCAGCTCACCATACTAGATAATGTACTATTTAATATTCTACGCAACCTAATACATCAGAAGCAGATTATAGGAAACTTCACGAAAGTTTTTATGGGCACAATGCTTGTTGGACCTTCATTTTTTGATCATCAATTATGTGATATCAATAGAAAAGGCAATGAAGTTCGTTGTCTAAGGACTTGGATTAGCATTCTATGGTAGAAAGTTGTATGACCATGTTACTTCCAAAATGAGGCAACCAAGACGGAGATGATATTGTTCTTTTCAAGTTTTACAAGACACATTAATTAGGTCTTAATCACCTTGAGACCATCTTTTCTACTTCAAAGTTCGGATGACAATCTCATCCAACATCTTCGATGAATCAAACGGCAACTTCATCAGCAATGGGGATCTGCAAATATGCTTTGATAGGTATATGTGCCCCTTCAAAACTGATCAAAGCTGTAACAATGGACTCTGCCGCAAAGAACTGTGAATTTTCATAGGATGTTTACGTCTATTCCCTATGATTTGACATTGGTTTCATAGTTGGAACCTTTTTCACCCACCATGAACTTGTCTTGTTGTTTACACGTGTTGCTGTTTCTTCATGCTAATTATCCTTTCTTGCTATTGTTATCTTTTAAAATTTTTTGGCTGCTTTTGTTGAGAGAACATTGTTGACTTGTCTGAAGATCATTTACCTATTTGGAGAGATGCTGGCTTTGTTAAACATGGAATTCATTGTAACTTAGTGAGAGAATTGTCTTGAAACAGCATACTTTCTGAAAGTGACATGGACTTGAGTGTCTTCTGTTTAGCTCTTCCATGGAGATACTTTGTCGAAAATTTGAGTACCAAGACTATCTTTTCTAGTTTACATCCTTACATTGAAATGGTTTGTTGTTTGCTAAGGTATAATTCACTGTAAAGTTAACTTTTGGGCTGCCTGTTGAATTTTTCATATATTGATTCTAATAGCAGTTGAATCTTACAATTAGTTATGTGCTATCATGTTCTCAAGTATAATATTACCTTTTCTCATATGCTACTTTTGGATAATGTTTTTGAGTAAAGTATCTTGTCATCTTTGCTTCTTGGTAGGTCAACGAGTTTCTTGCCGGTGCTGGTACCGATGCTCCAGATGTTGATGAGGAGAATGTCATCTCTAGACCTTCCGTTAGTTATGATGATATGTGGGCAAAAACACTTTTAGAGTCTTCAGAATTGGAGGTATGAGGCGTTTGTCATTTTATAGCATGCACCACCTTGTGATTTGGGAGGTAATACATATCAGAAGAAACTTATTTGCTAATAGTAATTGTTTCCTTTTTATTTGCAGGAGGATGATGCAAGGTCATATGGATCATCTTCCCCAGATTCAACTGGATCGGTTGAAACTTCGATATCATCCCACTTTGGTGGAATGAACTACCCTTCATTATTCAGTTCAAAGCCATCCACCTATGGGTCATCCCAAACTTCGGTATTAACTCATGAACTGGATTTCCTCAAGTTTATATCTCTCCTCTTAGTTGTTTATCCACCAACTTTATAGTTTCAACTTGGTTTTAGCAATGTTTAGAAGATTTTGACTCTTTGGTAGTAGTTGATTAGCATCACATTTATAGTTTGGTAACAGGAACTTTATAAGAGTCTAGAAAAGTTTTTATATATATATATATAGTATATGGCATCCTATATATATATATATATATATCAGGGAGACTCACTTGCCTAAAATTTCTGAGTGATGGCTTTTTATGGAGAAAATAGTTAAATCAACTTCCCTTTTGGAGGTAGCCTAACCTACTTCTCTCAGGCAGAAATATAGAGAGATTTTTTTTTTCCCCTATCTATGTCAATGAAAAATGTGAATGTGTATGGTCATGTTATGAAGGATTAAAAAATTTATTTCCTCTGCAAGGCTTATCTATTCGTTACTGATATGCTAACATATGTTAGTAAACTGGGGACGGATTGTTAAGAGCTTTAAGCTGGGATTTTAAACATTGTCACAAAAAATTTAGCCATATGGAATGAGAAATAATCTCGTTTTCAGTCAACTCAAAATGTTTATAGGAGGTGAGGGCAAATAGGTTTAGTAATAATCCAATGGTAGTTCCTCATCATTGCATGAGAGTTATGGTTCTGCAGTAAGAGTTCAGGGTTTCTCATGAATCTATGCTTGTATCTCATGAATTGAGTTCAGGTTCTTATTCTGCAAATCTTTTACAGATTAGAGAGGAGCCTCCACCATACACATCACCTGCTATGGAAAGGTATGAGACATTTGAGAATCCTTTAGCTGGATCTGCATTGCAGAGTTTTGGATCCCAAGATGCGGAGCAAAGTTCTTCTGGAAAAACACAAACTGGAACTGCTCTTTATGACTTCACTGCTGGTGGAGATGATGAGGTAGATTCACATTCTTATTTTGGCCTTATAAATCAGAACTGCTGCCTCAATATGTGAGAATGCCTTACTTCCCAATTTCAGCATGTATACTTGTTCATTGTTGTTACATTTAGTATAAATTTCATCCCAATTTCATATCTGATAGGCAGTATGCCTACAGTCTATTGGAGTTGGAGGTCAAGTTTTGATTGTTTGTAGGTATACGAGTTTTTCGATGCTGAGATAATTGCCTACTAGATCATGCAAGCAATTGATTAACTTAATATGTGTGTGTGTGTGTGTGTGGTGTGTTTTCTCTAATGGTGCATCTGGTTTATTGATCAATTAAAAAGTCAAATCATTTTGGTATTTTGGTTGCAAATATATATCCTGATTAGTTATGACTTTTCTTTCCTTGCAGTTAAATTTGACGGCTGGAGAGGAGGTTGAAATTGAGTATGAAGTGGATGGATGGTTCTATGTAAGTATCCAAAAAGAAAAGGATTGAACTTAGAAAAGGAAACCAGGTCTTTGTAGCTCATCTGTATTCAGCTATTTGGCTGTTGATTATAGGATTTGACCACAATGCTGATACATTTGCATGCCAAATTTTCTTTGTTTTCTTCTCTTCTACCAAGCTAAATGAAACTTAGGGTACATTTGCAACTACTGTGCTTCTGCTTTTGGTAAACATCTGCTTACACTTGGAAGCTAATGTTTTTTAACCACTCACCCGCTTATACTTCATGGGTTTTCAATCCAAACAAACCCTTATTTGGTAGATAGCTGACTGACAAGCAATCATTTTTTTTTTAATTAGGAATTGTGCAGTAACATTCCATTCATTTTTTGCAGGTGAAGAAGAAACGTCCTGGTAGGGATGGCAAAATGGCTGGGCTAGTTCCTGTTCTCTATGTAAATCAATCTTGATCTACATGCATCATACACCAAACAATTCTCTTCTGCTTTCTGAGCATACCAATATTGGAGCCTTTTCTCTAACTCCTCTGTTTTCTTAGCATATCAATCTCTTGAAATGTTCTTGGAGCTTTCCTTTTCTATTTTCCCAGCCGATCAATCTCTTGAAATTTCTTGAAAGATACAGCCTGTTTAAGGATATGCTTCGCCATGATTTCATGCATACGCTCTTTTTGTTTTCTACCTATCTGCCATGTACACCGGATTATTGAGCTTCCAAAATTTGTCAGGCTGTGGAATTCCTCGAGGAGATCAGGTGTTGATATTTTGTTGTTTGCAATTAGTTTTACCATGTACATGCTCTAATTTTTTCAGTTACATTTCTCTTCACAGGTTTGTCGATGTAGTGGCTGTAAGAATATCCCATTTTTCGAGTGAATCAATCTATCGATTTCATTTTCTATTTGATAATAAAGCATTAGAGTTAATTTATAATGGCGTTAGTGTTGCTTGAGATTCGAATTTCTGAGAACAAAATAATGTTTGGCTGCTTGCCAGAATCCTGCAATCGGATGATTATGATTTTTGTCTTTTTGTTATTGCACGGTGAAGGCGTTATGGGAGGAAAATAAATGTATGTAAAATATAATAATACTAATAATTAGTCTATACGGCCCGAAATACATAGTATAATATATATATATATATATATATATACATACAGGAATCTAATGCCAACTTAACTAATGACTTAAATGTATTGTATATAAAAATAATATTACAGTGTTTTAATATTTTTTAAAAAATTTTAAGTAATATAATATTTATTAAAATTAAACGATAAATTTTTTATTTTTAAATTAATTTATTAAATATATATATTTTTATTTTCATTTAGAACGTAACATATTCTTGATAAAATTAGATACTTAATAAATTTATAATCTCATACGACAATAAATCATAGAATATTGTAGGATAATCGGTTCTTTAGCTAGACCCTATTAGTAGTCAAATATTCCAAAATTCTGTCATTTATGTAACTCATTTTTTTTAAAAAAAAAAAAAATACATAGTACAATCGATGCATTCAATAATCAAATGTCTTATTCGAGTATACCAACTCATACCTACAATTTGCCCTTTGGGTTAATAATATTTGGATCCCCAAATTTGTATTATTTAATGCAAACACAAAGGTTTTTCTGTTGTATCAAATAAGCCCCTCCTTCTCTTTTGAATTGTACGACATTTTGAGTTAGTTGAAGCTTATTACTTTTAACTAGTTTCGATTTATTTTCAATTACGAATAAGCCCATACTTTAGGATAATCTCCGCAAGGCTTCAGGTTTTAAGAACTGAGGCGGGAGCTTATGCATTTTCATGGCTTCCTTCTTCTTTGGAAGAAGTTTGCAGCGTAGATGGGAAAATTTTGTAGCCACCATGCAGTAACAAGCATTTTTTCATTAGAGGTGAAGAATTTGTTACTCGCAGAGCCACAAAATACAGCAGCTGGCTTACCGAGAAGGCTTGTCTTGAATACTATAGACCACTATGTTTTCATTCGATCGTATACAATCTTTTGAGGGCGGCACATTCCTTCCGTTTTAGAGAAATTTTGAAGGTTTCTCCGATTGAGGGACGGCCAATATTGCCAGAGGAACATTGAGTAGGAAAATTTAGAGTTGTGCTTGCAGAAGATGCTGTAGTTGTGAAAGAAACTAATAGGATAAGAAGAGTAACAAAGAAATGCAACATGATTAAGCAAGAGTAAAATAAAGGAGTTCAGACAATCTTTTTTTTCCTTGTAAATTCTTTCTTTTTTTAAAAAAAAAAAAATTAAATGATCTTACTGTGTTATCTTGCTGACTTCTTGTGATTCATAACATAAATTTGCCTTTCAAACCAAATCAGGAATTTAATTATTTTGGTGAGAAAATTCACAAATAATGATGATTTGCATAAATATTTAAATGTACCTGCTGCAGCCCAGCTTTTTGTGTCTTTAGAATTTCATTTTAATTTTTAATATTCTAAAAAAATAATACTTTAATTAGCTAATTTGACAGTGTTATAAAACAAATTCTTTATGTTTCATGTATGCTCTCAGCTTTAATTTCTAAAATAAAATAATGTTACATTAAGATGACCAAAGAAAGATAATTAATATTTTATCAAACTAGTATTTTTTAAAAGTGTCAGTAAAACTTTATATTTATCTAAAGTATGTAAATTAAAATGAAGTTGTTTTATGTCGCTTTCATGTTCAAGTTTAATCATCTTTACACTCTCACTTAATTTTATAACACTTAATTAGAACTCATTTACACAATTCTAGAATTAATTTTTAAAAATGAGTTTTGAAGACACAAAATAAATAAACATAAATTTTATTTTATGACTTGAATTTTTAATTGAAAAAATTGACATGATTTAAATTGATTATGATTAAATAAAATATAATTAATTTTACAGTTTTATTGAATGAAGCTAATATAAATTTTATAGATAAGACGGATTCAAAACAAAAATAAATAAATAAATAAAATGTATAATAATAAATATTATTTTTACTAATTTTTAAATATTTTGTTTATAATTATTTCACTTGATTAAAGAAAATTAAAAATACAAAATACCGTGTATTCTCTAAAATCTAAAACACCATTGAATCTTATCAGATTTTTGATTTATTTACCTATTACTCGATTTTATTTTTATCATTAATACAATATGTTTCAAGTATATCACGTCAGTCTTATTAATTCCTATATTAACAAACTTTCTTAATCATTTAATAAATAAGTGTTTCAACTATTATATTTTTACATTTATTTTGTTTAATTATAAAAAAAATTTTGTGATAAGCACTCAAACTTTTTTTTATTATAAAAACAATAATATGAAAATATTTCAAACAACATAAATACTCCAATTAGATTTGATATATATCAAAATTTACATGAGTATTCTATTTTACTCATATTTGTTGCTAATTTAAATAATGAGTTTTACTTAATTGTTATCCCATCTTCAATTATAACAATTTAGTTAAGTCAACCTTAATAAAAAAAGAGAGTGTTTAGGTTATTTTCATTATTTTACATGAAAAAAAATTATAAATATAATTTAATTTTCTCTAACATCCCAATATTGTATGTTTCAAGATTATCAAAACACAAATGTTAAGAGTATCAAATTTTAAAGAGGATAGAAAGAGCATAACATTTTAAATTACAAACAATAGAAAAAGAATCTAAAAGATATTATCAATACAAATCTTTAAGAAAAAAAAATGATGATTTAAGGGCAAAAAGTAAATTCTTTCATCAATTTTGTGTTGGATTGATTATTGTTATAAAAATTTAATGTCACGCAGTTATCATTTTAGAAACAAACTTATTAAGATAAAAAAATATGAGGCAGACATGGGCGAAAATGGTTAAGTTCGTTATTATTATTTCTTAAATAATTTATACAGTAAATCATGGATTTCAGGCTGCAGCCAAAGTAATTAATTAGAGAAAAAAAAAAAAAAAACAGAGCCATGATCAACTAAAATAATGATAATTAAAAGTAATCAAACTTAGTTTATTTATACAAAAAAGAAAAGTATTCATAACATTTCATTTACTATAACCGCTCCCTAAAAAAATCATTACTCTTATTGGTGTCTAGATTAATCACTAATCTTTTGTATTAACACCCATGTATTTTGGGATTAACATTCCTTAAATATAAAATCTAATCAACATGTCACTAAGTAATATTTGCTATTGTTTATGCGAATAATGAATTCTTGAGGTTAAATGGTCACAATCTCTAGCATATTTACCAACCAATTAATTCTAACTAAATAGTGCCAATTTGGGCACATCAATTTGTTATAATGAAAATACAACTATTTGATTAGAGTAAAAGTAAGGATACCAATTAATATATCACAGAGTCATATGTCCATTTATTGATTTATTGGTTTGTTTTTCTTGTTTCTGATTGAAGTTTCATGCTGTTAGTTGATGTTGAATTTGCTGGGATGTTGTTTCTTATTGAAGTTTCTTACTGTTACTAGTATTTTGATAAATGGGCATTGAGTGCTAAAACTTCTGAAGATTTCTTTGTTGCCTAACAACCAGAATATTAAGGTCTTGACACTGCTACCAAAAGCCTTGCATATGTGGTAACTCAGGATAAAAAAAACTCCAAGCATTTCTGCTTTCATGATGCTAAAGTACTAAGAAAAAGAAAATTCTCACGTTTGTTGAACATAATATTTTATAAGCAATACCTAATTGCTGTTGCTGAAAGTGTGTTAACTACCTGCTGCCAACTCGTGGTAATCTTTTCAGAGGGAAATCTAGGAGAACCTTGGTGTCTTAGATGCAGATCTAATTAGGTGTGTTCGCTTCATGCCCTGGTCAGATGTTCTTATGCTAGCATTTGGTTGCTTGTGAAAAGTTGCATATAGAAACTTTAACGATGTGGAAAATGCATCTGATGGAAACTCTGGATCAATCTGAGTTTGAGTTGTTTGTGGTGATTTCCTGGAGAAATAGTTGGTGCAAGGAAAAAGTGCAATCCTGCCCTTCCCAGATCTTCAAAAAAGCAGTGGATTTAATTGAATGCTTTAGAGCTCTGCGGCAGCACCAGCTCATTCCAGTTGAGCAAAGGACGAGGGAGGGCAGTCTGCATTCCTCCACCCGAAGAGCATTGGTACAAACTGAATGCAGTGGCAGAGAAGCTGCCAGTCAGAAATGATGTCAAATCTGTAAAAGCAGAATTGTAGTATAATTTAACTGAATTTAAGCAGAGTTGTAACAGTCATCGAACAACAGATGTCAATGTAAATAAAATAAAAAATTAGACAAATTATTTGAGAATAAGTAATAAATCAAGGCTTCGTTGAGTTAACGATTCCGCTCGTTATGCTGAGCTAAGCTTAAAGATGTTTAAAGAGCCATTTATGATAGTGGCTCGGCCTTGACCTAGATTGTTAATAGGTCAGACCGAACTTTAAAGCTAAAAGCCTTTTAAGGATTTGGGCCAACCTGAGCCCATGCGGGTCTAGGCCGAGCACAAGTCCCTCAAGAGCTTGAGCCAAGCCCAAACCCGTGCCCGTGATATCCCAAGTCCAGCTTCGGGCCCCTTAGGTCCCCTAAACAATAATTTTTTTATAATTTTTTATTCATTTTTTTTACACACACACAAATATATTTACTTTTCTTTCTATATTTTTTCATTCATTTTATCAATTTTAAATTTTTAACATATCAAATTTGTGGATGGTTTCAATTATGCATACCACGATCATCAAAGCATATATGTATTGTAAATGTAACATTTGTGTATTTTGATATTTTGTATTTGTTGTTATAAAAATAAATAAATAAAATATAATGACAATACTAACACTACTAATTTTAAATAATTATTAAATAGTATAATATTAATTAAAGAAATACTATGAGTGATGAGTGTATTAAAAGGAAAAAAAATTATATAATTGACAAATGACAAATATATTAACATCACTTAGAACAAAAAAAAAATAAAAAGAAATAAATAGTATATATTAAATAATTTTGGTCTATTTATTTTAAATTGATTTAACATTCAAATTACAACATTAAAATAAATTAATTGTAAATCAATTAGTAAACTTATATAACTATAATTACAATACATTTCAATTAGATTGGTACCTACTAAACTATTTGTTATTTATACTTCATTTATTTTCTTATTTTATAATAAAATTATAAATATTAAAAATTTAAAATTATAAATATTACAAACTACTTTTCATCAAAAGAACAACTCACTATTCCTAAATCATCATAATTTTGGACATGATCATGAATTTGATCTTGAATTTTTAGTTCTGTATTCTCCCAATCTTTTAGGTATATTTGGCAATTTAAAGCTTCCAGTGAAAATCTCGACTCGTATTTGTCTAATATTTTGTTCCCTACATTAAAAATAGATTTTGATGCTATTGTAGATATCGAAAGAGTTAGTTGATCACAAATAATAATGGATAGCATAAGAAACACTCTTTTATTTCTTTTTCACTATTACAAAATATCAAAATTTTTTTTTATCTATATTAAACATCAAATTATAATTAATAAAAATATGTTTTTCTAATTCATTAGAGCCACTAAAAGAAAAATAAGAGTAAGTAGATATATTTGTAACAATATTCAAAAATTTTCATGAAGTAGTATTAGTTATAGGTTTATCATTGCATTCATAAATTGATATATTTATTTTAACTATATGCTGATATTGATTATAAATATTATTTAAAAAATTTTCAATAGAAAATTTATTCATATCACATGAAACATTTAAATTTTCTGCAATTGCATTTACTAATTTAATTACACTAAAAATATTTATTCGACGATCCATTACTGTTGTATATATAAATAATATTGAAATATCTTTCCATTTTTTTTTAAAAATTCTCTTTTATAGTAAAACAAATATTTTAAAATTTATTAATATTTCTATAACTAGTAAAAAGTATAACTAATATTAAATAAATGATTTAAAACATAATATGAAGTTAGAAAATAAATATGTGAATATGGTAATGTAACATTATAAAATATTTTTAAAAAATTCATAAAATTAAATGCCACAATTTAATTATTAGAATTCAATAGCATAACCCCTAATTTTTGATTATAATAATCAATAATTGCGTCACTATAATTAACAAAGGATTTTAACATCAAATAAATAGAATTTTAATGAGTTTTTACATCAAGTTTAAATTTTCTAAATTGTAATCTATAGTGCAATAAAAATAATTAAAATCTTGTCTTCGATAACCATTTGATGAAATGTATTGTAATGCATCTCCAATCTTTTCTATATAACAATTAATCAAATTTAAATTATCTTGCACAATTAAATTAATAATATAATAAATACATTGTATATAAAAAAATTTTGTACCAAAATTACATGTATGTATTATGTTATTAATAAACAATTCAATGACAATATTAGTGGCAAATGCATTATTAAAAGTAATGTTAAATTTTTTTTTCTTGTATGTCATAATTTTTAAAAATACTTATCATTGCATTGAAAATAAAAAAAAATATTATGAGGATATTCTAATTCATAAAATACAATAATTCTTTTATGTAGCATTCAATTATTATCAATATAGTAGGAAGTAATATAAATATAATCTGACATATTACATCAAATTCAATAATTAGAAGTAACATAAATAATACCTTTAAAAGAACAAAAAGTTGCAATCAATTTTTTTTTTTGGTTTATTAAAACAATTTCATATAATTACTCCTACATATAGTTCTAGGAACTAAATTGAATTAGGTTGAATTTACTTTCTCATGAAATTTTTAAATGTTTTATCTTTTGATTGAGTGATAAGATGTTCATTCAATGTAATCCATTTAGCCATCCCTTTTTTCATGTGTCGATATTAGTATCTAAAATAAGTGATAGTGTTGTCTTCAAAAGAATTTGGCGTAAGTAAATGCATTTTGTTATATATGATTTCAAATGTCTAGTTCCATTCAGAGTACTTAGGACAGTCTTACACAATTTACAAACAATTATCTTTTCTTGTTATCTAGTTGTATTATTAACTCGAGATTTCAAAATAAAAATTTTTCAAACACTTAATGTTCTAACTCTTTTAGAGTTGGTGACACTTATTACAGCAGAACTTGATCCACTTCCATGTAGGTTTCATTCTCTTTGCATTGTTTAAGAATGTAAAAGTAATACAAATATAATATATAAAAAAAACTATAAGTTTAATAAATCAATAAATTTATTTTATTTTTTCAAAATCTAAGCATTCATATATTTTGAACAAGCAATGCAATCAATAGATTTTAATTGAATATTTATAACAATAACATACAGAAATCATAAAATGAAAAGTTGTGTGTAAAATATATAATTATGAAATTTAAAAGATTATCATAGCATATATATGCATACACCTATTACTAATAGTAGAACTTACAACTAAATGCAAACTTAATGCAAGCATATTATAACATATCATAAAATTGCATTTATAAATTTGCAACTAAATCTAATTTTATGCATTCACATTTATTCAATTTAATGCATTTAGATTGATCAAACTACAATGGAATAAATAATAAGGGAATTTTAACAAATTACAATGGAATAAACAAGAGAAAAGCAGAAAAAATTTATGCTTGCTCGAAGCAGTATGATAAAAGTATAAAAAATCTAAACTCTTCCAATAAAAATAATATCTTTTGAATGATACTGAATTCATAACATTAGACAAATTTAAACTATTTTTTATGATGTTCAATTAATAATTTCATGTATATGGTATGTCCACTACATATAGGTTAGTTGATCTTTGTGCTCTTTTTGTTTTAGTTTGTGTGAGTTAAATATTGTTTTGCATATTCAAGACCATTTGTTTATAACTCTCCTAAGTTCAGATTGAATTCAACCCTATATTGCAAAATTGCTGAAGATTATAATTTGGACAGCAAGTAAGATGATAGATAACAATTTGTGCAACTTTTTCCTTTTTGTTTTTCTCATTATTCTTTTTTTATCTTTTTTTTATTTTGTATTCAAATGCAGCAAGTAAAATTCACTATTTACTATGCAAGCATCTATATACTACTATTAAAATTGTGTGATTCAGTTCAAATTGTGACATTTATAAAATCATGTATATCAAATATTTTATTTATTCTATATTATGGCACGACAATGATAAAAGTTTATTGCTATGAATTTATGTTGTGCATTGTTGTTGCAAACTTAAGTACTGACAATTGTCGCCTGACACCTATAAGTCATTTTCACATTCAATTTTGTTGCGTTAAGTTAGAGTAAGGCAAAATCTAGGTACCAACAGTACCACCTGACAACTTATAAGCCATTAAATATGGCATATACTTAAAAAAGAAATAAAAATGAAGGTATTGAAAGAAAAAATTTAATTGATAAAGTTTCACCAAATGACTAATTCAAAAATTTAATTTTAGTTTAGCAATTATAAGTTACTATATAAAAATTAAAATATTAATATTTTTCTATCATTGACCATGACATATATAAAGTGTGAATTAATGGGTTATAATTTTCAAATCTGAATTTTCTGGAAATTTTAATTTTATGATGATCAATTATCAAACTTCTAACAAAAACAATATCAACATTCAACATTTTAACACAAACCAAGCAACCACAATAATTTGAACGTCAAATTTATTATAAAAGCACCTAAATACTAGTTGAATTCTATTACTATAAAAAGATCAATGCAAACAAATGACATGAGAGTTAAATTTCTATCATTGAACAAATACTAATAAGATAATAACATCAATGAAAAATTATAAAAATGATCATATAACTTCACTAAATAACCCAACAAATAGTAATGAACAAATGATGATGAAAAACAAATAAAATTCGCTTGAGATATGTGTAAGAAGCAATCAAAGAATTAATTAAGAGAGCAAGAAACGCAAAAGAATAAGAGTTAAACTGATGAACCTATGAAATAACTTAAAATCTTCACTGACTTTGCAAAAATAGAAAGAATAGTTAAAATTTTATCAATGTTTTCAAAATTTGAAGAAATTAGGGTTTTCTTTACTTGTAATCGATGGAATTAATTTGAGAAAGATTGAAGAAAGTAGAGACTAGAGAGAATGGAAGAAAAGCAAATTGGGAAAAAAAAATGACAAAAATCAAAATGTACATATTTATTGAGAAAAGCCATCTATCTATTTTACATTTTTATTCTTTTTTTTAGTTAGTTCTATAGCTTCTATTTCTAAGCTTCTCTGTGAAACCTTTAAGGTTCAAGTTTGATAATTTAATTTATTTTGCAATGCATCTTGCTTTGTTGTCATATCCTTTGGCTATTCAATAAGAACTGCAAACAAAACAATTGGAACTTAGTTTATGTCATTTTCATTAGAAAGTATAACAAGAGAAAAGGGAGGCAGGCCATAAGCACAGAGACAGAGTTAAGAGAGATCGAGAGACGAAGAGAGATAAATACAGGAGGAGATAGAGCTTCAGAATTTAGATTTCAAATTCAGAGTTTCAAATTGAGGAAAAGAAAAATGAAGAAATAAAAATAAAAAAAATTGTTACGCGAGCCGGCTGGTCTGGTCCAAGCCTGGCACGGCCCATGCGAGCCGAGCTTAACGGACTATATCGAGCTTAAAGAATTTTTAACAAATCCGAACTGACCCGGCACGAATACTATATGGGCCAGGGCCAGCCTGGCAAACCCGTCTGGACATTTTTTTCGCTTTTCCAATTACAAGTGCATAAAATCTTCACTCGTCGTTTGACAGAAACTCAGAACGAAGAAGAAAAATGATTCCCAGAATTTCTTCGAAAACAGCTTTGAGCTATAAACGTAAGTTTTCACTCACTCACTCACGTTATGTCACTACTCCAAATTCAGGTATTAAACTCTCTTCTTCCTTCAAACAACCCCTGAACCAAACTCTACTTCAAAAGTTCCTCAAAGATAACTGCAAATCAGGTAACTTCACTATGAATGAGGCGCTTCTCTTCTTTGATTACATGATTCGTATGCGACCCATTCCTCCAATTTTATCATTCAGTATTTTGTTTTCTGCTCTTGCCAAGAAGAAACATTATGATAGTGTTCTTTTGCTTTTCAAGAGACTTAATTCAACAGGTATGGTGCTAGATTTAGTTTCCTTAAACATTTTGCTTAATTGCTGTTGCAATATGAGAAGGGTTTCTGACGGCCTTGTGGTTTTCGGGAAGATTTTGAGGATGGGTTTTAGCCCGGATGCTGCGAGTTTTACTGCTTTGATTAAAAGTTTGTGTATGGAGGAAAGGGTTTTAGAAGCGACTAAGTTGTTGAAGAAAATGGGTGCCTTTGACTGTAAGGCGGATGTGATTTCCTATGGGACTTTGATTAATGGGTTGTGTCGATCAGGTAATCCGATTCTTGCTCTTCGGTTGCATGAAGAAATGGTTAATAGAAACGATGAATTTGGTATTATTTGTAAGCCTAGTATTGTTACTTACGGTATTATCATCAATGGTCTATGTAAGGGCGGGTTTGTAGACAAGGCAAAACAACTATTTATGGAAATGAAGGGTTCGGGGATTAATCCAAATGTGGTTGTTTATGGCTCTCTAATAGATGGTCTTTGTAAAGAAGGATTTGTAGATAAGGCAAAAGAGTTGTTTTTGGAAATGAAGAGTAGGAACATTAATCCCAATGTGATTGTTTACAGCTGTTTAATTCATGGTTTTTGTTGTGTTGGTGATTGGGATGAAGCTAAAACTTTATTTATTGAGATGTTAGATCAAGGTTTGCAGCCTGATGTGGTGACTTTTGGTGTGATGATTGATGAACTTTGCAAGAATGGGAAGATAGATGAAGCAAATGTGTTGTTGGACATGATGATTCAAAGAAGTGTGCATCCTGATACAATTACTTATACCATGTTGTTGGATGGTTTTTGTTTGGTGGGCAGAATTGATGATGCCAGGAAGCTCTTTGTTTCAATGACAAGTAAGGGTTGTAGACCTGATGTTTATGGCTACAGTATTTTGATTAACGGTTATTGCAGAAAGGGGAAAATAGAGGCTGCTACAAGTCTTTATAGGGAAATGGTATCAAAAGGAATTAGGCCAACTGTTATTACATATAACACCTTGTTAATTGGTCTTCTTCAGGCAAGTAAGATGGAAGATGCACTCAAGCTGTTTGATGAAATGAAACCTAATAAAGGTGCACCTGATTCATGGACATATACTATTTTTATTGATGGTCTGTGTAAGAATGGTTATCTTCCTAAAGCATTGGAACTATTTTATAATTTAGAGAACTGCAAGTTTAAGCTGAACATTGAAATCGTTAATTGTCTTGTTGATGGATTGTGTAAAGCAGGGAAGATCGAAACTGCCTGGGAGTTATTTCACAAACTTCCTGAGTACAGCTTGGTGCCGAATGTGATAACATATAACATCATGATCAATGGGCTATGTAAAGAAGGACAGCTAGAAAAGGCAAACGATATGTTATTAGATATGGATAAAATTGGTATTTCTCCAAATGTAGTAACATTTAATACGCTTATGCGCAGTTTCTTGGAAAATAACAAGATAGAAAAAGTGGTTGAACTTCTTCACAATATGGCAGAGAGAAATGTGATGCCAGATGCATCCACATTTTCCATAGTTGTAAATCTACTCTCAAATGATGAAAAATATCGTGAAAATCTGAACTTGCTTCCTTCATTTCCTGTCCATGATTTTGTACGACTTTGACATGCTGATTGTCATTAAGAATGGCACTGATCTTCAACAATCTCGCCAACGTGGTGAACTTCTTAAGAGGTTGGCTTAAAACTGTTTACCTGGTGGAATGTTTTGCATTTATGTTGTCATTGGTTCCAGTTGAGATAATACCTCCTCGAATTGACAAGTTTGCTCAAAAGAATGGGCGTTGGCAAGTATTTCTTGAGCATATACATGCTGTGTTTCTTCTGCATCTCATAAAGAACGAGTTGGTGAAACAAGCTTTTCTATCTGTTGAATTGGGTATCTAGTATTTATTTATTATGAAATTTCATTAATATCATATGTTTTATTCAATGATTTTTATTTAAGTCTCAGGCAAAACTGTTCTCAGGGTAACTGTAACCGCCAGCTTAGAATGAAGAGTAGGTGAATTATTGCAGATGTGGTTGTTTACAGCTGTCTAATTCATGGTTTGTGTTGTGTTGGTGATTGGGATGAAGCTAAATGAATATTTATTTTGGTGTTAGATTGAGGTGTGCAGCCTGATGTGGTGACTTTTGGTGTGATGATTGATGAACTTTGCAAGAAAGGGATGATAGACAAAGCAAATGTGTTGTTAGAAATGATGATGCAAGGAAGTGTGAATCCTGATGCAAATACTTGTAGCATGTTGGTGGATGGCTTTTGTTTGGTAGGTAGAATTGATGATGCCAGGAAGTTCTTTGTTTCAATGACAAGTAAGGGTTGTGGACCTGATGCGTATAGCTACAGTATTTTGATTAATGGTTATTGCAAAGAGGGGCAAGTAGAGGCAGCTACAAGTCTTTATAGGGAAATGGTATCAAAAGGAATTAGGCCAGATGTTATTACATATAGCACCTTGTTAATTGGTCTTCTTCAGGCAAGTAAGATGGTAGAAGCCCTAAAGCTGTTGGATGAAATGAAAATAAAGTTGTTCCTGATCCATGTACATAAACTATTTTGATTGATGGTTTGTGTAAGAATGGTTATCTTCCTAAAGCATTGGAACTGTTTTATAATTTAGACAACTGCAAGTTTAAGCAGAACATTGAAATCGTTAATTGCCTTATTGGTGGATTGTGTAAAGCAGGGAAGATTGAAACTGCCTGGGAGTTATTATGCAAACTACCAGGGTATAGCTTGGTGCCTAATGTGGTAACTTGTAGCATCTGATCAATGGGCTTTGTAAACAGGGGCAACTAGAAAGGCATATGATATGTTGCTGGATATGGATAACATGGGTTTGGCTCCAGATGTAGTAGCATTTGGCATGCTTATGCACGGTTTCTTGGAAAATAATGATATGCGAAAAGTAGTTCAACTTCTTCAAAAGATGGTGGAGAAAACTGTGACGCCAGATGCAGGCATATTTTCTGTCATTAAAGAATTACTCGCAAGGGACGAAAAAATATCGGGAAAATCTGAACTTGCTTAATTTCCTGTCAAATATTCTAAAAGGCATTGACATGGTAAATGAAACTTCTTTTTAGGCCACTGTGGTTTAGCTTATCTTGTGGTTGGTTTAAAACTAACAACCTCATTGATTTGGTTGAATTATCTGTGTATCTGTTGCACTTCACATATCACACTCTCGAATTGATTTGCTTAGCCAAAAGCCTGAGCAATAGTCATGATCTACAGGCTTATACATGCAGTGCTTTTTTCACTTAGACACAAACTACGAGTTCGAAGTATATTCTGTCGTGTCCATTGGCATGGTTTTCAAGCATTGTATATTTCGATAATTCATAAAAATAGTATGTTCTGATCTAATGATTTGGCTGCTAGTCTTTGGTCATATTGATCTACTGGGATGGATAAAGAATCAAAGTGGCATCTACGAGTTGGAAGTACACTCTGACTGCATATCTAACAATTTTAGATTTGTTAGTCTGAATTTCCACTGGTTTGGTTGGTGGAAATTTTTTCTGGTTCAGACAATGCCATTATACTTGTTACACTCTTTAAAGGTTAAAGCAATAAAATGGGTTTAGTAAGCGCGTACTCTTTAAGTTTGTTTGTTCCCTTGCGAAGCCACCAATGCCAAGTATTGAAAATGGCATGTCATAACCTTTCCAGGAATCGCCACCTTTAATGGAAACAATCCTTAGAGCTCTGCGATCTAACTTCACAGATATGTCATACTCCTGCAAATTCCCATATAAATTTGTTGGTCAATATTCAGCCCACCGAACACGAGCACAAATTTTTATTATATTCTTGTTCAGATAGTGTGATATAACAAATAACAAAAGTATTTTAGACTTTTTTCTCAGACAAGACAAAGACATATTACTGTTTTAAACTTGACAGAAATGATAAAGGTCCTTTTTTTGTCTCTCGAGTGTGAACTTTGCTTGGGGCAGTGAAGCATGCAACGTGCAAGTGACTGCCATGGCCATATCGTAGAGAAATATTGGTCTGTTTATTTAATTAAATGATAAATTGCAATGAATGAATATGATTGCAAGTCAACTTTGTTTCTTTCCTGTCGTTGTCCAATAATAATTAACAAGAGATTTCATGATTTATTATTATTTTCTTGGCAGCAACTATGTAATAAATTAATAAAAATAATATTTACTTAAATTTATTAATATTAAAACAGTGCATTTTAAAATTATAAAATATTATTTATATTTTTAAGTTTAAAAAATTATTTAATTTTTTTTAATTTATTGTATATTAATTAAAATTTAATATTTAGAGTGTGTCCATTGTTGCTTGAAAATTAATGATAAATCCAATTCATGATTATAAAGATACTATTACTTGTTTTATTTTTATTTTTTAAAAATACGAAATAATTTCATTTAGATTCTTAAAATTTACTGTTGGAACACCAGAAAGACAACAATGGCTGCAATCCATTTCTGTAGGCCTGCCAACTCCATCTTTCTCTAGCAGCCCCACCACCGCTGGCAGACCTCTGGACACCGATTCTTTCTTCCGGGCGCAACTCTTTGCACTTGGTTCATACCTCGTTTAAAATAATTAATTAAAATAATAATAACAATAAAAAAAGCTTTGCTACTTCAGTCGTACTGTAGCAAAGTCCAATATTGATCTAACCCATACATCACTAAAAGCAAAATTATTCTTCTTGTTTCGCTGTTAATGTACCGCATGATTTTAAATTCCGCTGTCGCCCAAGAATTTTCTTGTTCCTTTCTCCTTTGTGTATTTTTTTTTTCCTTTTCCTTGCTGCGCATCATCTGTTTGTTTTGTTTAGAAATCTTCCCTGTTTTCTTAATGAATGCTGCAGCATATACAGAATTTTGTTGTTGCATAGAGAGAGATCTATGTGGAAGCTGAAGATAGCCAAAGATGGTCCATGGCTCAACACAGTGAATAACCACGTCGGAAGACATCACTGGGAGTTTGATCCGAATGGCGGAACTCCTGAAGAACTTGCTCGAGTTGAAAAGCTCGACAGCAATTTAAGAAGAATCGATTTGGAGTTAAACAAAGTTCTGATGTTTTGAGGAGATTGCAGGTTTCAATACTTCTCTTCTTTCATATTAAGCATGAGAATGTTTGTTCTGCAGACAAGATTCTCTCTAATTTTTGTATCTTTGGCTTTTAACAATTCGATACATAAATATAAAAAATAATAAAAAATTTAAATTTTATTTTTTAACAAATAAAACTTAATTAATAATACAAGAGACTAAAAAAAAAAATTTAAATTTGAATTTTATAAATTTTAATAATTCTTTATTTTTATCCAATATATAATTCTTGTAATATTCTCTCATACTCAATTTTGTAACACTACGAATAAAATTTTTCATATATCCGTTTTACTCTATCTCAAAAATTATGAATTTTATTATGGGTTGGGTTAATGTATTTTATTTTTATGTGTAATTGAATCATTATTTTATTTTATATATATATATATATATAGATATAGATATATTTATAGTTAGTTAATTACAAGTTACAACTCATAAATTCCCATGTAATTATATTCTAATATAAGAGGCATGGAAATGACTTCATTCCTATGGCTTTGTCTACTTCCCTTTTTCTATTAAAAGACAATAACTTGTGGGAGTAGGGTAACTGTAGGCATGGCCCTTTTTTTCTTTTTAAATTTAATTTTTATTTCATGTTATATTCAAGAACATGATTTTGCATAATATCTCATGTTTGCAATATTTTGTCTGACTTGTTATGATTTCAAATGGAAGTGATATTCTTGGTCACAGAATTTTTCTTACTGTATTGTTATAATAAATTTCGTATTGACATTTCAACAGCTTGCTAAGGAAAATTTCAGTGGGCCAATTCCAGAAGCTGTCAAAGTGAAAGAAACAGAGAAGATAACAGAAGCAGCAGTGACTACTACACTCAGAAGAGCCATCAGCTTCTACTCCTCGATTCAAGCCCACAATAGCCACTCGCCTGCTGAATCTGCTGGTCCAATGTTCATCCTTCAACCTTTGGTAACTACCAATTATATTAGTTAGAATTATTTTAATGTTCTAATGTATTAGCTAAAGAGTTCTGAATTTTTTTTAGTGGCTTCCTCTCATAGTAATTACGAATTAAAAGTCACATCACCTCAATCTCAAACATATATTAATGTTATGACTATGGCGCTTGTCATAAAATGAACAATATCGAACAATAATATGTGTGTCCGTGTGTGCGTGTATATATGTTGGAAACTTAGTCAATGATTTTATAGTAAAATTGAGCTTCTCATAGGTGATGTACTGGTAATAGCAATCACACATATGAGAATGAAATATTATGGAGGTCATGGCATTACATGTCACCGGAGGTCTCAACACTGTCCTATCACCAGAACACCAGAAAGAAATAAAACATTACTTATACAATCATCAGGTAATTAATCAGTTATACCCAGGGCTAGCTTCAGACTCTTTAAATCAAAATTTTGATTAATTTTTTGTATTTAACTAATCAATTAACAGAATGAAGATGGAGGTTGGGGACTTCACATAGAAGGGCATAGCACAATGTTTGGTTCAGCACTGAGTTACATTGCCTTGAGATTACTTGGAGAAGGACCCGAAGATGGTGAAAACATGGCCATTTCTAGAGCTCGAAAATGGATCCTTGACCACGGTGGTTTACTTGGGATTCCATCCTGGGGCAAATTTTGGGTTTCGGTGAGACTTCAGGATTACCAAAATTATTATAGAGAAAGATTCTCTTAGCGTGCCTTCTTGACATTAAAGAATGAATCGTTTAACATCGAAAGTCACTTAACATCATGTGTTTTTAGAACATACGATCAAGTAATCGTATTACTACAATGTTAAATGAAGCTCACACTTGTTCTCTGATAGGTACTTGGAATCTATGAGTGGTCGGGCTGCAATCCTATGCCTCCAGAGTTCTGGCTTCTTCCTGAAGTGTTCCCCATCCATCCAGGTTTGCCATTGAAAATAATCACATAAACATACATATATTTCTCATCCTTGTATATTAATAAATTATTAGTAAAAGGCAGATAAAAGACAGAATCTTGAGCTTAACCTTGTGCTTATGTCTGAATTCCAACTGATAACTATATATATCTTTTACATCAAATGCAGGCAAAATGTTATGCTCTGGTTGGTTGGTTTTTATGCCCATGTCATATTTATATGGAAAGAGATTTGTTGGACGAATGACTCCATTGATTTCATCACTAAGGCAAGAGCTTTACAATGAGGCATATCAGCTTATAAACTGGAATAAAGCTCGAAACACAGTTGCAAAGGCTAGTTTCAGCAAGAATTCTTATAGATTTGTCTTTCATAATTCTATACAATGATAATGTAAAGAAGAATTTTCAATTAATTTCCAGGAGGATCTCTACTATCCGCATCCTCTCATACAAGATTTAACATGGGGAATTCTGCACCATGTTGCTGAGCCTATTTTTTTTCTCGTTGGCCATTTTCTGTGATGAGAGAAAAGGCTTTAAAAGTTGCTATTGAACATGTCCATTTCGAAGATGAGAATAGCAGATATCTTTGTATTGGATGTGTTGAAAAGGTAACATTTTTAATTCATTGCAGAAAAATTATTAATGTTTCATCTTTGACTACGATCTTCTCCTGATCTAAACTTTTACTTCGACAATTGGATTGTAGGTGCTATGCTTGCTTGCATGTTGGGTGGAGGATCCAAATTCTGAAGCATACTAACGTCATCTGGCAAGATTACCGGATTACTATTGGGTTGCTGAAGATGGCTTGAAATTTCAGGTTTGAATGCTTTTTTTCTCCTCAATATTTCCAAATTTCAACTGAAAAGTGTGAACTGACAGACATGTATGGCTCTAATTAATTTTCAAAGCACAATAACCCTAGTATTTGGAAATTATTTGGCAGTTAATGTTTACCAATCAGTCAACCGCCCACTTGATTTTGCTAAAGTTAGTAATTTCGTTCACAACAGATGTGAATCTGCAGTACACAATCAAAGATAGCTAAACCAAGTTTTAAAAGCCTATAAGTTACCAATTGAATGCAAAATAATCAGGATTCTCGTTAATCTTTGTATTGTTGTATTTGATTCATTCATGCGTATAGAATTCAATTCATCTGATACTTGATACAGAATTCAACCAAGTAGTTCTTCAATTATTTGTGCAATGCAGAGTTTTGGTAGTCAAATGTGGGATGCAGCTTTTTCTGTTCAAGCAATTATCTCAAGTAATCTAACTGAAGAATATGGGACAACACTTCATAAAGCAAATGACTTTGTGAAAGCTTCACAGGTTAAATCTTAATTAGCGTCTATGATCCTAATTGTCATCATCTATTTGCTTAACTAAAATCTTGCTGCATCAAAGGTCACAGACAACCCCTCTGGCAACTTCTCTGCAATGTACCGGCACATTTCTAAAGGAGCATGGACATTCTCCACACAAGACCACGGTTGGCAAGTCTCTGATTGCACTGCAGAAGGATTAAAGGTAAAGCCTTTGTATTAACTAGATATGCACATGTACATATGCGGTTTCATTAAACATAACTGTATGTGTGGTGCTGCAAGTTTATGCTGCCTTATGAATAGAGTTGGAATTGTGAGTTAACTAAACAATGTTACGTGACAGTGTCCCTCATCATAAAACAGGCTACACCTCTTGCTTAATCATTTCTTGATACTTGTGTGTATGTATGTGCATGATAATTGTACATTTCATGGTTTCAGTAAAATGCATATGTATTTTCTAATGATGGGCATTCTCTTCTCTCATTTAAGGCTGCACTTTCGCTGTCACAATTGCCATCAGACCTTGTTGGTGAAGGAATGGAAGCAGAAAAATTTTATGATGCTGTGAATGTCATCCTTTCTCTGCAAGTAAGAATTTGATATCCAACTATTTCTGTGTCCCTTTTTTTTTTTTTCATTCTCTTTAGACTTTGGTAACCTGGTTGTCTGATATAGTTGCCAATTTTCTTTTTAATTTCTAATACAGAGTAGCAATGGTGGTTTCCCAGCTTGGAGCCTCAAAGTGCATTCCGTTGGCTAGAGCTAACCTCCATAAATAACTAAGCCCTAATCCCCCTCTTGTAAACATGGTTATCAACCTTAAAAGTGTACGTAGTGAAGACTAATGTGGGTTCCGTCACGCTCAAAACTTGGGCATGTTTAACATATAAAGAAATTAGATCGTCAGTATTTACTAACGGTAAGGAAGTTTTTTCTCAGCTTTACAAACTAAATAAACATCTGTTTCTTGATCCTGCAGAAATTCAATCCTACGGACTTCTTTGAAGACATTCTTATTGAAAGAGAGTGATGTTCTCTATCAACAAAACATTTGCTGCATTGCATTATATGTTGATTTCGCTTCATAAATCCTAATTCTTGTAGTTCATCCAATTCAGGTAGGTAGAGTGCGCTTCGTCGGCACTTCAAGCTCTGGTACTTTTCAGAATGTTATACACCAAGCATCGACACAAGGAAATAGACAGTTGCATCTCAAGAGCACTTCGTTACATTGAAGACACACAAAATCCTGATGGATCATGGTAAAGTTTTTCAAACAGTATCCTCTACCCTTTCATTTTAGGATATGTTCCCGATAGATTTGTTCTGGAATAGAATCCTAACCATCAAATGTGATCAGATAGATGAATATTAAACTTCAATTTTAATGTAAACGTGACTGCTAATCATATTTATGAGACTTCCGATTTTAAAGGTATGGTTATTGGGGAATTTGCTACACCTATGGCACATGGTATGCCGTAGAAGGGCTGGCAGCCTGCGGAAAAACCTACCGGGACAGTCCGGCCCTGCGTAAAGCTTGTGAATTTTTATTATCAAAGCAGCTACCTTGTGGTGGATGGAGAGAGTTACCTTTCCAGCCAAAATAAGGTACATATTTTTCATAACATAAATATCCAGACACTAATTTCCTGTATTACTTACCTGTTCTCTAAAACAGGTGTACACAAATGTAGAGGATAATCGTGCAAATTTAGTCCAAACAGCCTGGGCTTTGTTATCTCTAATCGTTGCAGGACAGGTCAGTAGTATATAATCTTCTTATGACAATACTAAGCTGGTGCAAGAGTAAATAGTATGCCTATAACGAATAATATATTTGATAGTGCAACCGTCCAACGCAAAATAATGGCACAGGAACTTAATCTCTTGACCTTGAATGAATCTTTTTTCTCTTGTTTTAGGCTCAAGTAGATACTACACCAATCAATATGGGAATAAGGGCGTTGATCAATTCACAAATGGAAGATGGCGACTTCCCCCAGCAGGAAATTACAGGAATTTTTATGAGAAACTGTACACTAAACTACTCGTGGTACAGAAATATCTTCCCCATTTGGGCTCTCGGGGAATATCACCGACCGCCATGTTCTAGTTGCACAAAATTAACTCTCCAAACATTATCGAAGCAAACAAAACAAGAAATGGGAGGCAATGGCCACGCAATCATATGTTTTCAAATATGTTAGCTACATATTTGAATAAATAAACTACATTTTGATAATTGCTAACTTTATTTTTCTCTGTTATCTTTAATGGTACATGAAACAATAGGATTTTTTATAAATAAAAATTACAATGACAACAGAAAAGAACCAAAGAAAGTTCATTGCTTTAACTAACAACATCACAATCCAGTTTTCATTCAAAAAAGAAAATACAACAAAAATAGTTGCAGAAATTGTAATTAGTGGAAGGATTACATTACAGTCATCGACATAATCTGCTGTGCGAGACTTGGGTCTTGCTGTAGCAGCTCTGCCAAGTTGCTCTCCACCTCTGCTTTCTGCTTTTCGAGGTATTCTTTTGAGGCCTGTTAAAAGCCCAAGACATCAGCCTATTTCCAATTTTCCAATCCTTAAAATTGGAGAAAAGATTGCCGATAAAAGCAAAGTTGAGCAAAGATAGGTGAGAGTTTTCCCTTCTGCGCCCCCCCCATGCCACCCCCACCCCCCCAAATCTTTTCATATTCATAAAAATGTACCCTTCCATGAACAGAATCACAAAGGATGAGGGTAAGCATATATAATGGTTGACAACAAATAATGGAGAATACCAACTCTCCTCATTCCTCTCTTTATCTCATCAACCAAATGAGAGAATGATTTCCCTTCCTACTTCCCCTTTTTGTCATCTCTAACAAACAACTTTGCAGACTCTCTAGTCCCAATGAGGGATATTATAGTGTAGCTCAACTACAAGCCAAGTAGTAAAATATCACTTGACCTAGCTGGATAAGTCACAATGAGAGCGAGCAAGCATAGCAGAAGCGGAAATAAGCTCAGTAAGACTGACTCAATTGCCGTATCAAATTAACATGGAAATAAACATCCTAACAACATATTCAACATCATAATGATTAGAAATGAACCCTCACAGAAAAAGAAAAAGTTTGAAATCAACATACTTACAAAGTTGAATAAAATCTTAGAATGCATAAATGCATTCACAAACTGCAATTCTTTTAAAAATTTTTAAGATGGATTTTTTAACTTTTTCTTAATAATGATTGCATATTTTTTTCTTCTTTTCTTTTTTGTATTATGACAAAACCGTATAGAAAGCTGGCTTCTTACACACAATAACATAAAATTGTTTTATCAAAACTCTCAAGAGTCTCAGGGATTCAACAGAACACAACCCTGGAATGTACCAAGAATAATTAAACCATCCTAGTTGTACTAAAGCATTCCAGAGATTGTTCAACATTAGCCTCCACCCAAAGTCAGGTCAAAAGGTAATTTCTGAGGCGGTTAGAAACTAGATAAATTAACAAAATAGACAACCATGCACAGTCAATAGGCCTATTAAAAGTGAAGTAATAAATATTCATTTTCTAAACTCTGATTTTGATAATGTAACAAAAGAGGTAGCCAGTTATCAATAATTCCGACTGGTGCTATGCTGAAAAGTTTAAAGATTGTATCAGATGAAATTTTGAAATAACAATAAGCAGTTGACAACTTATACACCTGTAATGCAGAAATTGCAGCTTTGCAATCCTTGAGTTTCAGCTCTTGCTCATTCATTAAAACCGATTTGGGCTCTAGAACAAACCTGACCACAAGATGTGAGCATGAGACAGAGGGGCATACAATCAAGTTAGTCAGAGTATATCATCCATATTCCTGACAGCCTCAAAAATAAAGATTTACAGACATTCATTAGAGTTTCCAGTACTCACGTTCTCCCTGCAAAACGATAAAGAGATGAGCATTAGATTTTTAATTTGGTGCAGAGAAAATTAACATGCTAAACTACCAATCATGAAAGTCACTAGTTATAAATTCATAAACTAATTGCACAGCATTTCTACAGAAAGACCATGTGAATGGAGATTCATCTCTTCGATTAATAAGTTCAACCAAAGCTGTAAAAATGGAATTATAATTTATACCAAGATATGGTAATGGCTATAAATTTATACCTACAGATTTGTATGTATTTGTGTCATCAGGTAGTGGACGCAGCTCCTCTAAAGTTAAGTATGCACGCTTCTTTTCCCCTTCCTTGTTTCGCATCTGGTTTTGCACCTGACAGCCATGAGATATCACTTCAGTTTTAAATGTGAAGATAAATTTATACTGACCCCTTAAGTTCATGACGTTGAAGATGATAACCTAAATTGCAAGAGTTAACTCCGGTGATGTAAACAATAACTCAAAATTGAAGAGAGGTTAAATATATTTTACGCAAGCACTCTGAGCACCACAACTTAACCAGAATCCCAGGGCAGGCAAATACATAATCCAAATTCAGAAATGTACATACATACAGATCCTTGAAGGATACTACCTGGATAAAGAGTGGAATATCGTGGTTGACATGAACTTTGTAAGGCTATTAATAGTCAAACAAGATGACCAAACAGTGTTTCTTCATCTGTGAAGTTTTGAATGTCGTAACATTGCAACAACCTAGATGGCTGTTCTTGCTTGCGTTCCTAGGGTCTTCAGATATTTCAACAAACTTGCACTGTCTAGTCCTCCTGACTAAGTACAGAATGCTGGTGGTTGAAAGATTAGTTTTGGAAAGGTTTGCCTCAAAGTTAGTTTGAATAGAATTTCCACAAGCGATCTTTCTCATTCTTTAAAACTTGTGCACTTGAACTTGTCTTTTAATTTTGACTTCTTTGAAATCTAGCAACTAGCTTAGTCTATCTCAAAAATATTGTTTTCAAATTCATCTGAGACTACTCATGACTACATGGAGAAAAGTTTATCCTAAAATAATTGTTAGCAGCACGTGAAGCTGATCTCAGATCCTTCTACTTCTTCAATACTATCCACCCATCTTAGAGTTATTCTACTTTTCTATCAACTTTAGAACTGACGTGCCTGTAACATGTTGATAGTCCACATGTCATATTCTTCTGATAAGAAGGCTATTACACTGTTATCTCACCTTACCAAATCATATTACATCCCAGGTTCATGCTCATGTCAAAGAGTGTCACCCTTTCGATGCCAAAATAGCAAGACTGTTCAATTTGGACAGAGTGATAAACAGACAATTATACAGAATTTAAACAAATTGGAAGAGAAACATGTCAGTTGCTGCCCCACGTGAGAATGAGCTAGCATTCCCACACAAGTTTATTTTCCATCGTTGATCATATCCGTTTGTTCAAGAGAAAATGACAAAATTTAAGAGTAAATTGAACCCAGGAAGAGGCTGACCTGTTTCATTTTTCCGGTATTCTCAATCATGCGGGCTTTGATCTCTTGAAACGCCTGTTAAACCAACCCAAAAAAAATCCCATACATAATCAAATCGATCAAACATTTTTGAAGAAACACGATCAAAAATAATTTACGGCTGTATGTATGAGGCTCTTACAGCTCTACTCGCTTCGTCGGACATTGTTGAGGATGCTTCAGTAGTTCCAGTCAGTAATTCCTTGTGATTTAAAACCCTATTTTCTAAATTACTGAGCAAATAGGCAAAAGATTTGGGGTCCACGCCAGCTGCAGTGGTACAGTCGGGGCCCGACAGCCTGCAACTCGTGAATTTGGTGCCGTAAAATGAAATCGAATCAGACCGGAGTGAATCGAATTTACATATTTTTTTTAAAAATAAAAAAAATAGTTTCATAACTCAACGAATTGACTTATTTACCCTTTACTGTTATTTTGGTTGCATGGGTAAAATTATCTTGTAGCATAGCAATAAACCAACCGTGTTGGTACCCGAAAAGAATGGCAAAATTGTAAAAAGATAGAACGTTGATGTTATTTATGGTACGGTGCGTTGGCCTTGCGTTTTTGGCGGCTATTCAGACAAACCAATCAATTAAAAGTTCTCGCTCTTCCTCTTCTCTGACTCCTTTTATCTTTTTCTTTTATTTTTTTCAAATAAAAAGTCGTGTTTTTTTCCGGGTGATCTTTTCGTTGGTTGGGAATTTCTTTCATTTATTTGGCTGAATCTGTACAATTCCGGTCACCCTTTTGAGATTGGAGTATGGCCGGATCAGGAACCAACCCAATTGTTGAAGAAAGTTGGCATGAAATGTAAATCCAATAGAAGGTTATTGGTCAGATTGATGGGGATTTGCTTTAGTGTTGAAGAACATCAACGGCAACAAGAAAGTCAACAACGATTACAACAATCTGCAAGTAAGAGTAACAGTTTGGGTGTTTATGTTTATAAAATTATTTGTATTGTTGCTGCGTAAGATTTGTTTCTTTAAGAAAGAAAATGGTTGTGAATTTCATTGCAACCAAAATAGAAGCTTTTGTTTCTGTTGAAGTACAAGCAAAATAGATTAGAAGACGATAATGTAGGATTTTGTTGTTGTTTTTTTTGCTTAAATTGGTGATGAAGCATGTTAAATTTAGTTTCTGGAGTCATGAATTGATGTAAAATAAGTTAAATTAAAGATTTTATTGTACTGTTTTCTGATTGTGTTACTTTTGTGCATTTAATGCAGGCTAAATTTTGAAAATCGTAGGATAAAAATTGATTTTTCGAAGCTTATTTCCAGCGATAATTTAATTTGGTAAATAGTCGCATATAATTGTTATTTCCCTTATTGATATTCCCAAACCTAATTAAATCCATAAAGATGCAGAATTGATTGACCATTTTCATTATCATTGAATGCATTTGCTAGTTCTTGCGTTTTTGTATGTGTACCTGTGTGAAAGAGAGAGATCTAAGCAGATGATAATGATATCGGTACTGACCTTGTAGCTTTTTTTCCTTTGATTGAAGTAGGAAGTGGTACTCCTAGTTCTCAAACTCTATTGGATAAGCATGAATCATCCGGAATGAAAAGAGCAAGCAGCACTCCTGTAGTACCTCCAAAGGATGTTAATGCTCTCCGCCAAAATCCTGGATATAGTAATGTTGATATCTTTACATACGAGGAGATGAGATTGGCCACAAAGTTGTTCCGGCCAGATTTTATTCTTGGTGAGGGGGGGTTTGGAGTTGTCTATAAAGGAGTAATAGATGAGAATGTGAGGCCAGGTTACAAGACTACATATGTAGCCATTAAAGAGCTTAATCGCGGGGGATACCAAGGTGACCGAGAATGGCTGGTACTTGTACTATCTTGTTCTGTTCTTTCTGTTAATTATGTTCTCTTTTTCCACTTTCAATTGGCTTCGCTACTTATAGATGCAGAAAGTGTGTTATTTTGGTGCTGACCATCACAAGGAATCCGGTGAATTATAATAAAGTTAAAAAAAACCGTTCCAGTAGAAATGAGAAGGTTAATATGTATGTGCATATCTATGTACATACGTATGTCCTTTTTGTACATATGTACACTAAACAGTGATGAAGGACCAAATAAGATGTAGGTTAAGTGGCAGGTGATAATCTTGGTAAGGTAAGAATCTATTTGAAAAGAGAAAGAAACTAGCCATTATGGTATGTAATACTGAGAGATGATTAAGAATTTGCTTTAATGTACTTAAGATGGAGGAGTGATATGGATGTAAACAGCCAGAAGGACTTCCTCTTTGTTTACTCAACTTGGCACTTGCAACATCTAAAATCATCGAAGAAAGAGGAGGTGGGAAATTGTATAAAGTCAATTGATGTTTGGAAGGTTTAATTACTATTGTGTTATTTTTTTTTGGCTACTAACCATAAATCAGACTTGTTTGTTATCATGGACTCCTCTCATTTAGGAAGAAATTAATTTCTTTTTCTTGCATCATTGTTTATCTTGCAGGCAGAAGTCAACTACTTAGGACAGCTTAGTCACCCAAATCTAGTGAAACTCATTGGGTACTGCTGTGAGGATGAGCACAGGATGTTGGTCTATGAATACATGGAAAGTGGGAGTCTAGAAAAACATCTTCTTCGCAGTAAGTGGCCAATTTTATTTGGATTCTATGGGACTTGATGATGAATTTAATTTTTTTGTAGCTGAAAAGCAAACCTTGCATGCCATTTTTGAACTTTTAGTCCCATAAATAAAGAGATTTGAATGTTTAATGTCTTTATGGATATTGAATTCCGAAAAAAGGAAGAGAAGAGATTTTTGGATTGATTTGAAGTTGGCACTACTGTGCTTGTAATTTTTATCTTTTATCAAATTTTAGTTAATTTGAAGGAAAGGTTTTTCTGAAAAATTGAAAGTGAGGGTGCACTAGAAAAAAATGATATTTTTTTCCTTATTTTTTATTTGGGCTGGGAATGATTTATGGTAGAGGGTAGAAATGTAAAGAAATATAGATTATTTCAAGTGTTGGCAAGTCTTTGACAAGCTGTTAAGATAAAACTTATTTATGTTCACCCTACATTAGATGTTGACTCAAGTATCATGAGTGTAAATTTTGAACTGGTGAATTGTGCAATGACTCCAGTAAACCTCAAGGTTCAATTATCAGTTCCCCATTATGCTATATTGCTATTGCATGTGTTTGTAACTGCCTTAATTTTTGAATGGGTGTCTATTCCATGCTTACATTGGTTAACATCTTAACATATTGGCAGAATTACATTTTGTTTCCTGATCAAGTATTCGAAATTTATTCATAGCGAAGAAAAATATATGCCTGATGGTAATTTAGGTGTAGAAGCGAATACTATTGTTCAAACAGTAATCCTAGGTTTTCTTGGTTGGTAGGACTTGGCTGTACTTTGACTTGGTCCAGAAGAATGAAGATTGCTTTTGATGTAGCAAAAGGGCTTGCTGTTCTACATGGTGCAGAAAGACCTATCATATACCGCGACTTTAAGACATCAAACATCTTGCTGGATGCGGTTAGTTATTATTTCTTTGTTGTTTGCGCATTGATCATATGAGATTGAAATACATTTAAATTTGGCTCAAGTATGAATGGATTTGAATGTAAAAATCCAAATTATATGTTTGTTTCATTTTCTCATTTCGGAATGTCAGTGTTAGTATTTAGTTTTTATTTTATAATAGAAACATAACCAACACTTTGACATCTTTATCCTTATAATGTTGCTGTTGATTGTATTTTATTTGTCAAAATAAAAAGATAACAGTGATAATGGTGTTGGTGATTTGATGGATGAGGGGCAGAGGTGGGTTTCGGCAATGCTGGTGTTGGATGGTGTAGTGGTGAGGGTTGTTGAGGAGACAAGGTTTTGATGAAGTAAGGAATAAGGCTACATTATGGAAATAAATATTTTTATATCAAGACATCTCATTCAGGCCTTTTCATATTGAGATAAATGTAAAAAACTTTACTTTTCTCTTCAGTTATAGATGTCCTATAATTAGTATTAAGTCAAAGTACAACGTAAAACACCTTAATCACTAACATTAAGATGCATTTTTAATTTAGACCAAAAACCAGACACCTGTAGTCTATTTCTTGACTTGCCTGCTTACGTAATTTTCACTGCTTACAAGCATGGGCTTTGGTCTTGCATCCCAATCTATTGTATGAGACTGCTGAAAACTTAGCTTACTTATACTGAAAATTTTAGATCAATTTCATCATCTCAAATGGCTCTTTTAAAGGCAGGGCATAAACGGATTATATTTGTTGAACTTGTTATATGTAAATGTGTGTGTGTGTGTGTGTGTCTTTTGGTTTTTGGCCACAGACAACAAGGATCTTGGAGAAAGTCATTTCAGTTTCCATTGCTGAGAACATTATAATGACCTGCAGGATTTTAATGCAAAACTTTCTGACTTTGGTCTAGCAAAGGATGGGCCAATGGGAGACCAGACTCATGTGTCAACCCGAGTGATGGGCACATATGGGTATGCTGCTCCGGAATACGTGATGACTGGTAAGTCATGCACTGTCATCTTGCATAGCCTTTCCATCTTTTGGTGGCATATTTATGAGAAATTGTTAAAAATTGATAATTGTTTAACTGAAAGCAGGAGAGAAATATAATAGAAGGCCAGGATCTTCCACTTGCTTTGAGACACATAGATATTGCAAGATATGAAGCTTTTGTTACATTCTCTGTTTTCTATCTGAAATTGTTTTTGAACATGGCCCTGGAAAAGTAAGCAGAAACCTTTTAGTGTCCATTCTTTAATTCAGAGAATGAACTGTGTTGGAAAAATATTTCTTGATATTGGACCTATTCCTCAACTGAGTGGTTCAACGTTGCTTTTTTGCTAGCTAGGCCCCCCTTTAATATTATTTTACTGACTACGGATCTGAAGCCATGATGATGCTATGCGATTTTTGGTGATGAAAAAACTTTGTCCAACAAATTTAAGCCTGAAAAAATTATTTCTTCTTTCTTCTCCTTTCTTTCTGTTTCTGCACCGGCCTATTGTAATATATCTCTTCTGGACCAGTAAGCCTTGTCAGCTATAGTTTCTCTAAATGTATTTTGGTTAAGCACACCAGTTTTTGATGATTTGAATTAGGCAAATTACAAGTCAATCTCTAACCTGCTAATTTATCTTAGAACTTAACAAATCTTTAAACCCCCAAAGAAGCATGTTGGGCCAAAAATTGAGTTGAGCAAGCAAACAGACAACAATAATATGAGAGAGCCCACAACAAGCCATGTCATAGCTTCACAATACATCAGATTTTGAAGACGTCAACATACTTCATCTGCTTGACAATGCAAAAAATCAAAAGGAAGGAAAAGAAAAAGGTTATTTAAACATGAACAGTGACTGTTCTGCCAGAGAAGTTTATGGTTGTCGACGATTGTTGTAACCAGCTACATGTAACAATTTTATTGCAGGAAGGAGAATTTTTTTGCAGTTTCTCTCTCTGCTCACTCT
The DNA here is from genome assembly GCA_032402905.1 of Khaya senegalensis. Classification (NCBI taxonomy): domain Eukaryota; kingdom Viridiplantae; phylum Streptophyta; class Magnoliopsida; order Sapindales; family Meliaceae; genus Khaya; species Khaya senegalensis. Next base: position 4,635,306 of record CP135556.1, on the reverse strand, counting down.
TTAATTGAATTATTATATGTTAGGATTAGTATGTTATCTCTTGTCTGAAAGCAACATTGAGATAGCTGTTTTTCATACCATTTCAACTTGTTATCATGCTAGCATTGCATCCTCTGTAAGATAAAAATGAGAGATTCTGATACCATTAGAAACACTGGTATTTCAATCGAGCAATGTTTGTTCAATCTTACCAGGACATTTAATGGTTCAAATTGATGTTTTAAGCTTTTGGGGGAGTAGACTATACATTGTTGTCTGAAACTAAGAATGTTACATAGATCACAACTAATGCAAAGTGTATCGATCTTACCAGGACATTTGACAGCTCGAAGTGATGTTTACGGTTTTGGAGTAGTGCTACTTGAGATGCTCCTCGGAAGAAGAGCGGTGGACAAAAGCAGACCTAGTCGAGAACACAATCTGGTTGAATGGGCCCGCCCGCTTTTGAACCATAATAAGAAGCTTTTAAAGATTTTAGATCCTAGATTGGAAGGGCAGTACTCAACAAGAACTGCAATGAAAGTGGCCCATTTGGCGTACCAATGCCTTAGTCAGAACCCAAAAGGGAGGCCCCTCATGAGCCAGGTAGTTGAATTACTTGAGACAGTTCAGACACGGGGATCAAACGAAGAGGAAACAATGCTTCAAAGTGGGGGCAGCGTGGTAACGTTGTATGAAGTTCCCAAATGTTCCTCTCAGGGTTCTACAGAGAAGAAAAGAAACCAGATGGGATTGGATGGTAACAGAGAAGGGGAGGTGCAGAGAAGAAACAAACACATTAATGGAAGGAGCAAGAGCGAGGCTCCAAATTACTCCGAACTTTATAATACTAGTAACCGTCCTACAGGTCTTGAAACTGATGAGAAATCATCATCAGCCAGACACTGAGCCTGTACCGAGTATGGATTGAAGTTGACACTGTACTAGATATGCAGCAGGTCCATGCTCTGCTGTTCTGAAATGGTTACTTTCTCTGCTCTCAGTTAAGAAGCGATTTGGGATTGTTTAATGCAATTATCCAGCTAAGTACGAGTTCTTGTTACACTTGTTTGTCCAATGCATTGTTGTAAGCTTATAAAGATTGCTACAGCTTTTACATGTCACAAGTTTCAAGTTGAAGTAAAAGCTGAAATCGGGAATTTCGGATAACAGTGGAATGCATGATGCATTCTAGATAATCCGAAATGCCTGTTGTATTACACTTTTGTGAATGCGTAAAATATTTTATGTATCAATTAGTTTCTATGCAGTGTGAAATCAGCAATGTTTTTGGGCATGTAATGCGGTGCTTCTACATAATTTTGAAAGCACAGTAATTCAATAATTTTGTAATACTTTTCTTTATAATGAAGTTACAATTGAAATACAAAATTTAAAATCTCTAACATGAAAATTAGAACTCAAAGTTAAAATTTTAACATGAAATTTGACACGTATGATACAAATAGATATATTAACTAAATCACAAGATAGTTTAAAAGATTTAAAATAGTTTGTTACAATATTTGAATTTTAAAAAAAATAATACAATATAAAGTAAAATTATTAAGCTATTTTTGTTAATTAAATTTATTGATTTAACATTTTTAAGGTATTTTTATTTAAATAAAAATAATTTTATGAATTATCATTCACTTGAAAAGCAGTCATTTGCATGTACTACAGCATAGAAGTTAGCCTTGGTTGTTCGTAAGAGCGTTGCATTGAATATAAGGTAATCTCAAAGCAAAACAGAAGCTAACTGTGGCCATGACCGAAACTCATCATCAGTTTAGAGAAGGAAATAAATCCCAGTTAACATCGTCAGTATGCTGCAGAACCAGAATTCATAACAAACCTTCTTCCTTTCTCATTAGCAGGACATATCTGAAAAGACTGAAAACTGAATGTGAAGAAGAGGAGAATGAGACGACAAATACCGGCATTGCATAAGCAGGATTAATCAAAACCATGCTTTTGAGCTAAACATCAGCAGCAATTCCCCGCAAAAGAAGTTTTTGCCTCAGTGATATATATACCTTCGGAAAAGATTTAAATAGTGCAACAGTTGACCAACTTTCTGAACTAATTATGGTTCATCT
>CP135556.1:4610353-4632725 GCA_032402905.1 Khaya senegalensis | reverse complement strand
TACAGCCTTTTTAGCTTGTGATTTTATTTCAGCTTCAACTGAAACATAAAATAAGTGCTACAACATCAAGCTCAAAATCAATAACTTCATCTTATATGTGCATGGTAAGAATATTCCTGCCAAAAGAAGTTGCCTCACCCCATACTGGACACAATTTTATTGCCAATTGATTGATAGATCTTCTCTCCCCTGGATTAGAAATTCTACTTTCGGAGTCTCCTGAATCGCAGACAAGAATTCTCGCCTTTTTTTTGCAGCCGGAACAAGGTGATTTGGTCCATGGATTGCACTTAAGTCCGCAACCTGAAGAGAGAAGAAAAGTTAGTTGTTCCCATTAGCTAACTCAAAGACTTGATTTCTTTGAAGAAGCTCAAATTGTTAAATGACAGTCTTCAACAAAGTTGTACGACTCTTATTTAATCCAACAGAGAGGCTAAATTGAAAGTATTAGTATGGAATGAACCATTAAATCTGTAGTTGTCATCTTGATTTGTAAGATTAGAGTGATCCATGGAAACGTAATTGCAAGTTATTTAATGTGGTATGTTCAGATAAATAATACACTACCAGTATTACACACCACCTTGATCTTGCCAAATGTTAAAAACTATGATTGTTGGCTGAATGCCAGTGCCATAGTGACACAAAGGGAAAACATTTAGTTAATGAACAATCATTGACAGAGAACAACATTTTAAAAGATGTACTTGCAAGGGAGCAATATCTAGCAACTGAGTTGTTTGAGAAGATTTTGGAGATCAAACAGTCCGAGAAGTCTATTAATTGATAAAATAATAATTTAATTACAAGTTTTATGCGATGAACTTTTGTTATGATCAGAGCACAACATGGAAAATATGCAACTTCTGTGGGATAAAAAAAAGATTAAACACTGGAAGAAACAGACAAACATGCCCGCCTACGCGATATACAAGAGATATATGTAATTTGCAAGACTGAAAGATTAATCAAAATGGTAAATAACTATTCTGCTGCGACTATGGAATTATAGAGTTCATGAATCTTTGTTCTAGGTAGCAGGATGCCTAAGTACTAAGAAGATCACTGGTGTTCTTGTGAGATAAACTTTCGAGAACTGGATCAGTTCTATCAAGAAGCTCAATTAAAACCAGTTCATCACCAGCAAGAAGAGCTTCCACATATGCAGAGTCCAGATCCTCTTCACAAAGATATCCTTTCATACACTGCCACAAGTTATTCTTGCTTTCTAAATTTAGTCTCGCATTTGCAGTTGGAGCTGAAGCAAAGGCGTAATTTGAACCGTGGCTTGTGTTCCCAGTCCAGAGCTTTTGAGGTTGTCCTTCCCTGTTGGATTTCTAACACTCTTTAACGTAGGATTAGTCCACATTTCTTTACCTTCTTTGATAGCATTAATTAATCTGCTCCTACCAAACGCCTTTTCCTCCCAAATTTCAATGTTCTTTTCCGAAAACAACGATGGCCTTTTATGAATATCTACAGAAGGCCTGGAAGAGCAAGTGGAGAGCCTGGGAGAAGGAACAACACTTTGGCTCTGCTTGAAAATGTTAGAGCTCCCCAAATCTGAATGCCTCCTGCCATGAACAAGCGCCTGGCTTATTCTATCTACCACATGCTCTAAACGTAAAACCTTAAAGTACAGTATTAACAAACTATCCATTGTGCCAGTCGAAAGCACCTGTAAATTAATTTTTGGCATTCGAAAACAGATTAGATTGCTGCCAGTATCTGAAGATGCATGAGAAGGTTTACACCCAAATTAATAAGTGGTGTTTCTATATAAAATTATGATTATAGAATTTGAAAGTTAAGGAATTTAGAGTATTATTAACAAGCTACAGGATGGTCAAGGCATCGATTCTGTAGTGAAGATGGAACTAATTAGACCAGTCACAGGAAGAAAGAGATACATAAGTTATAGAAAACAAAAATAAGATAATGTATTGTAGGTCAAAAATGGAAGGAGAACAATTAATCAACTCCCAGAAGGATTCAGAAATTCTAGAATTTAAAAATTCTACGTATTTAAATGGATAGGCATTAAGATGTTTGCATTCTCCTAACAAGTAAGCTCGTGTTATCAAGTAATGGTTTGGTCATATTAAGCTGGCATGGCGGCACTCGAGACTGAAATTAGGCAGCTTACCAGAAACTACGTAGACTTTCATTAAGGTCGTTTTAGTGGATATATTGTGCAAGAGATTTTATCAAATGGTAAGGATCTAGATCAATGAAGGAAAAGAAAAATCCTAAAACATTTACCTGCAGCAGATCAATCAAGTTTGACTCTTTGTTTTCAATTTCCAAAAGCTGTTTTCGGATGGATGCCATTTCATTTGCCACTTGCAAACAACAGCGAAGCATAGTTTGGGAACTGGACTCTCTGCGTGTAGAGTCAAGACTTCTGCGATCCCGTATCTTGGGTGAATATATCTGTTCCTCACTACTGTACCAATCTCATAGACTCTAAAACACTGTTTTCTTCCTGTAGACTTTAACAAATCACCCTCCTTGTCATGTTCATGAGAAACTGTGGCAAACTTTGTCTCAAAGTTCTCAGTTGCAAGGTTTGACACAGAAGAACACTTGTGTTTGTCATCAGTAGGAATATACTCATTTTTGATATCTTGAACTTGTAACATCAACAGTCATTCCCCCTAAGGTCTTCGCGAAACAACCACCCTCAGATTCTTCATTGTGAACATCGGCTAGAGTTATGGATTTTGGGAACCGCAATTTCAATATGCCAATAATCTGGTTTTGGTTGTTGCGAGTGATCCCTGTAACTTTGGCATATTTTTCTAATAGACAAAGGAAACCTTCGTTTGTCTGAGTCTTCACCTTTCTTGATTGCAGCATCCTTCTTACATAGTCCCCGGGCCTGGTGAGAGCACTGAAGTCACCTTCACAGAAATTTTCTGTCAAAAGGTACATTATGAGCAGATAATACATTTATAAAAATAGGTAATGAGGAGAAAGCACGAAACTGGGTGTGCCATTCTATAAAGAGTGCGATAGTTTTATCTGACAGCTTTGTTTAAAGAGCAAATATACAGTTCCAATGATTAATCTTGTTTTTGTGTCTTAGAACACGAGGATCAGGTACGTTCATCATCGGTCATAAACGTAGATCTAACAATTCAGCACAGAAAAGAGTGTCCACGTATTTTCGTTTGCGATGATCTGGTGAAGCACTGAAAACTGGCTGTACATTGCTTGACTCAAAAGGATGATCATGCAGTTGAACCTCGGGCATAACTTTCCAATATCCTGAATGTCTAAAAATATAACTAGGACAGAACTTATGAGTCAGAAAGGTAAAGTTTTTCTGCCATCAAATATGTTTACTAACATTATTCTCAACTTGTTTTTTTTTATCAAATTGATTCCTTAATTTCTAAAACAAGCAAAACTTTTCTAAGCTATGATTCCTACTAGATAGACTTGAACCCCTTTAATCAGAAAAACAAGTGAGTAGAAGTCAAACTATTAGGAAACAGTCAAAAAATAAAGCGAAGTATGTGAATGATGCATTTAGATCCTCAATGGTGCATCACAACAACCTCAAACATAAATGACCATCTAACAAAAAATAACAGCCAATGAAAACAGACAACATTTTGGAAACATTTGAGTAACAGGAATCTGCTGCTAAACCTTTTACAGATGATCCAGCTTCTGAAAGTTCAGGAGTATCAGGCCCTGGAATACCTCTCCAGTACTGCAGGGCATGCAGCATTCTCTCCCTAATTGGTGCCATTGCAAGGCCCTTGACTGATTTATTAAAGAAGGGCAGCTTCTTGTGGACAGAAAAAAGGGAAGCAGGCTTCAATGCCCTTAAGCAAGCCATGTGAGAGACCCCTGTTTTGGCGCTGCCCGACTTCAATCAACCATTCGATTTGCATGCCAACGAGTGCCAAGATGGCATTGGTGCAGTTCTCAGCCAAGTAGGAAGGCCGATTGCCTATATGAGCAAGACCTTAGGCCCCATGAAAAAGAGCTGGTCGGTATGTGCAAATGAGATGTTAGCCATCACCCTATGCAATAAAGGCATAGTGACCCTACCTTCTTGGAAAAAAATTCGCTATCATCATTGACCAACAACCCTCGAAAGGGCTAATGGAGCAGAAAATCATTACCCTAGAGCGACAAAAATTCTTTGTCAACAAGAAATGGAGGATAGATACTATGGGTTATTTGTGAGCCCAATGAAGCATGCCTTACTGTCATTAGTGGAGTAGTGAGGGTTGTTTGGGCAGAAATGAGAGATGAGTTATCCGAGAAAATCAGCAACACCGAGCCATCAATGAGCAAATTCTTACTCAAGCATGGCTACATTTCACTAGGGCTATCATCAATTACACAAAATATAAATAATATACATAATGCATGTGAATTATTGGCATGGGACAAAATATATTGATTTTAAAATGTATTGCAATACTAAAGCAATTTAAAAGTTTCTTTCAAAATTTATTAAAAATATCTCTATTTAATTATTAGTTAATAAGATTTTACTTATCATTTATTATTTATTGAGCTAATGTCACCTTTTAATGACATATTATCACGAGGTAAGTACAAGTAAAACATATAATTTAAAAAATAATGAACATTCATGCTTGTACGTGAGATAAGCAGAAGTAATGAAATTGGATATTCTAGAATAATACAAAACTTTGCTTTCATAAACACTTTTATTATAAAATCACTTTTTTATTTCTTAAAACACAATACATATGTTTATGTTTTAATGCCAATACACATAAATTTTAAAGAATCACATATAAAAAATATGATAATAAAAAATCATGTGAACACATAATACTGTCAAAACCAATACTTTCATAATAATATATAATTAAAAAAAATTCTTAAAAAGGTAATTAAACATATTCATACGTTTATTATAATTCTTCTTAAAAAAAAAGTCTATTATACTTATATCTTAACAATTATAACAAAGCAAATTTAAAGACTTAGACATATAATCAAACATTAACACTCATAAGCCTCACATTCGTGAATACAAAGAATTATAAAACTCATTAGGCTTTAGTAATACCAATTACATGATCCAATCCATTTGATAACTTAATATTTCTGAACTTGCCAATTGACCTTATTATGAAGTTCAAAATTTTTTCTTGTAGCTTAAACAAAGTTCTTTTCTTATGAAATCATAACATAATCTTTAGGCTTCATAATATAAAGACCACATAAAATTATTGACTCTTAATTTTTATAAAACTATTTCTTATCATTTTTTTAAACTTAATCACTTATCTTAATAATATTAGAAAATATATTAAGTAAAGCACAATCTTTGAGTTTTAGAAAATATAATACATATGCAAATATCATAATTTTTTGTAGATATGATATAGACATATAGAGAACAAGGTAGTCAAGATTTCAGGACTATATTCATTCTATAATTATTTAAAATAAATTTTGTTTTAGAATTTTCAAATTCTACGAAATATAAATTTACAATGAGTTGTGTTCATTCAAAAATTCATAACAATTCAAAAAATCACCCTAAAATTTTATTATGATATAATAGATATAATTAAAAATCAGTATAGAAAAATGAATAATTTTTCAAAATAATTTAATTAACTAAAATAATTTTGTCTTTTAATTGTTCTACATAAAGGAGTATTTTTCAACATCTTAAGGTCAAATTTCAGAATATCATTAAAATTAAAAACTTATTATTATTTTTAATAAAACATATACATCATGACTCTGTAGATGCCCAGTGGCATGATATAAATTAATTTTTTATAAATATACCATACATAAGTTTATAAATGTGTCGGATCAATCTATTGTCATACATCAATTCTGCTAAAATTCTCTTTTCTTTCATTATTTCCCTACAAACAATAATCTCTAATCCATAATTACAAAGGATTAATGCCTAAGCATCCCATTCATGTTACAAAATTATAGCTATCATCTATTATGAAATATATATAACAGTAATTGCATGTTAAGCTCGTAATATCAGTACGAAAAAATGAAATAGGGAGGAAACTTATTAACCTTTAAGGTTAAAATCAATCCTTTTTTTCTTTTCTTTTTTTTTTTTTATTTCTATCTTTTGGTTTATACATATTCAAAAATTTTAATTGGGTTCTTAATTTTATTTTTTTTATTTATTTTACCCTAAAATTTTAACTTATTAAAAAAAAAAAATTCTATTGTTTGATGTTAGATGTTTACTTCCATAAAAACATAACTTGTATTATCAGTACATAATTATAAATATATTCTAAGAAAATTGGCTATTACTTGTGTTTCGAGAGATGTAATCTTATTTTCATAAAAAAATTCTTGTATTTTACTCGTGATTTTTACCTTAGTTAATTCGAAAGTTTTTTTACGTAAATTTGTATGTTATTTATTTTATTTTTGTCAGCACAACAGTTAAAATTGCAAATAAAAGCATAGCATACATCTATATTGTACGTTTATTCAAGGTACAATTTGCTAAGGGCCACCACTAATTTAATTAAATCTCAATTAGGAATATTGGTAAACGGTTTATGTGCACGAAATACATTTATTCATATTACGACATGCTAAGGGCCAACACTACACAAAGCAAATCTGAATTAGGAATTTTGGTAAACAGTACATGCGCAAGAAATGCACTTATTCAGGTACTAAATGCTAAGACCCAAAGCTACACCAAGCAAATCTCAATTCGAAATTTTGGTAAACAGTAAATGTGCACCGTGCTGGGGTTGCACTGCGAAGATCAACATCGGTGCATGAACGTAAGTTGGGGAGAGCACAAAGGAATACAGCCGGAGAATCATGGATAGTATAATTTTGGCCTCAACCATCGCAAAATTTTGGCCTAAACAAATTCGTGGGCCCAAACCGAAAGGCAAAAAAGTGGCCAAGTGCTTCGGCGACTCTGTAAATCTGAGGGGGTTGAATTCTTCGGCATCGGCGCCCCAAATTTGATAGTCGTGATGAATAGAAACTGTTGTCAAAATGATTCCTGTGTTAGCAGGAATGTTGATTTTCCCTATTTTCACGTCTTTAACCGTTTTTCTTAACATTACTGGCGAAGGAGGATAGAGCCGAAGCGTTTCGTTCAGAATCATTGTTATCTGTTTGAAAGCACAACAATAAATACTTGATGATCAATAATTTTGAATGGAGCTAACTCACTTTTTACTCTTACACACACACACACACACACACACACACACACACACACACACATTTGTATTTAGTAGTGAATTCATGTTCATATAAAAAGCCAGTTCACCTCACTTCAAAGTATACCTAATCCAAACTAATACTAATGTTTACCAAACGTTTTTACCAACAATGGATATGAAACAATGTGGATAAACTGATAATCTATTTTTTAGCCAATCAAAAATGAAATATTAAAGAGCTTTTGACTACTTCATTAAGGGTAACTTACAATTTTAAGTTCATTCAACTTGTCAGCAGCTGGCTCTTTGTCTCCCAGCACTCGAAGCACTTCTTCTCTGGCCTTATTTTGCCAGTCCTGATGCTGAGCTAAAAGCACAAGTGCCCAGGTCAAAAGATTTGCTGTAGTTTCCTTTCCCGCAAAATAAAAGCCTTTGCATTCGTCTATTATCTCATCCACATCTAACATTTGCTCTTTTCCATCCGGATTTTTGTGAGGAGTCATTAAAGCAGAAAGCAAATTTCTTGAATTCTCAGATGTTTTTCTATTACTTTGTATCAATCTCCACACTGATTCTCTAATTTCTTTCTCTAATCTCCATCTAATCCTGTTCTTCTTCGTAGGTATGTACCTATATACATATATGCAACTCAATAGAAACTCAAAGAGATACAGAGGGTTCTAAATAACGAGCAATATGTAAAAATAAATTTTATGTACGCATATTCTTAATCTTAAATGAGATGTAACAATTTATGGATTCATATGTAAACACAATATTTATCTACATATGCTTGAATTACATTCTCATAATGAGAAAGTATATAATTCTATTCTCTGTCCAGTTCAATCTAGAATGAACTTGAACATCATAGAATAGTTCTACCCATTTTCTTTCTTTTTTTTTTTTTTTTGTAAAAAATCTACTAATTCTTTTTAAATTCTAGTTAATAAACAAATCTTAAACTAAGAAATAGATTCTAAAAGTTAACTAGGATCTATATAAAAAAAAAGGGTTCTTAATTAAGAAATATAAAGTGTTAATCCATGTGTTTGGTCATTAGTTTTTAATGTGCTTATTAAAAATTTAATTAGCACAAGGAGTAAGTTTTAAGTTTAAATTAGCACATAATTATATGCTAATTAAAGTAACACATGGAGTGTTGTTGGATAACATTAAGTGGTGATTTGAGAGTGCTAAAAACAGTGTTAAAATATGGAATTAAACAATTTTTCTTTCTTACTTTCTAAAAATCATTATTAAAAAATATTTAATATTACCCGTAAAATGGATGACGTACTATTTAAAAAATCACGTTTAATGCTAATTAAATTTAATAAACACTTACATTAAATTAATAACTAAGCACAAGGACAAATATTGATATCTATAATGCTAATTAGCATTATCGTACGGACACTAAATCATAATATAAACATCAAGGTGTGTCAGAGACTTTTATTGTTGTTTTATTAAAGAATTAAGAAAAATAAACAATAAACAAACTCACTTGAATCCTGGAAAGTAGTAACTTCTCATAGCGTCAGAAGCAAGATGCATTTGCTCTTCTTGCAACATAAATATTCGCTGTCCTTCTCTATAACTGCTCCCAAATGCCGTTTTCGATATGATATCTGCTGATAACAAATTGAGTTCTTTGTGCACTTCCATCTCTATTTCGTATCTTTCTCCTCTTATTTCCTCCCATTTCTCAAGCATTTGAGTCGTGATTGCTACAATATCCGGCACCCACGCCTGTGCAGAAACCAACTAATCTTTCGATATACAAGGGTCATAACTAAAAATTTAAGATTAGACTATATATATATATATATATATATATATATAACAATTGACCTACAAAATTGACAAAACTGTTACTTTTAACTTAGATGATTTAGAGAAACATTCAAAAATAAGGGAAGAAGAAATGAGAGGTTATAATTACATTGGCAACATAAACAAATGTTTATACATATTTAGCTATCTATTAAGAATCATATGAGGGGATGCTCTTATTTTACTACCATAAACAATTCGATAACTTTCTGCAAAACAAGGTTTTTTTTTTTTTAACTGGGCCTTTATTTGTTTTAGGTTCATTAGAAGCGTAATGTCTTTCTATATCAATACGTATACAGCTCCCGGAATCAAACTTTCTTTTTTTTTTTTATTGGCCAAACTTAAATAAATAAATTTAAATAGAGTTTGAAGAATAACAGCACCTTAATTTTTGGCAGATTGTTGAACGCCTGGTTGCCAATTCTCCTGTGAACAGCCCATTTCTCCCCAGTTAACCCAATAGTTCCCTGTGCAAAGAGCATTTTTGTCAAGGGATTAAAATCATTCTTCTCAAAAACTCCCCTGCCAGTGGTTTGAAGAATTTCCTTAACCAAATCTGGGTCTCCAATACTAATATGAGCTAGAGGACCGCCCCAAAGGAAGAAAGTTTTCCCATATTTGTCTGCACATCTAGTGTAAAATGGAACAACACGATGCAAAAATTTGTTAGGGTTTGAGGGATCTATTGTTGCTCTTTCTGCTTCTTCAAACATAGCCTTGCCTTCTCCAATGTTCTTCAGACTGTAACCGGGGCCCGGAATGCCTTGTTTTCTGAAATGTTCTTGGATTTTCAATGGTGCCCAGATCATAATATGAACACATTTTAAGAAAATGAGTAGCAGAAAGCAGATTGAAATAATCAGAAATAGATGCATAGTGAAATGTGAGAGCAACAAGAAGTGAGAACAGAACGGAGAGAAAAGTTTATGGCAATTCAAGGAGGACTTGCACCAGAAATGCTCCCAAAGTCCAAAATTTATATCAATATGTTTTGACTATAATAGTTTACGTGGCTATCCTAAAATTCATGATAAGTTACTACATTACTCTTATTTAAAAAAATATAACGACGAACTACCAATCATGTAGCAGACACCCGGATATTTTGAACAATGTAAGTCAACAGCAAGAAAATTTACAAATCCTTAAATTACAAAAAGAAGAAGAAGAAGAAGAAGAAGAAGAAGAAGAAGAAGAAGGAGAAGCCTCTTAATAACTAGCCAGCACGTTTCCACAGTAAATCAATATAGAATTAATTGAAAAGCACTTTTAATAATGTATCAGTATCACCAAACAGTATCTATTTTTCTCTTATTTCTTTCTGGGTAAGCATTGACTCCAGCTATTACAGTCTGTAAGAGAGATCCTTATTTGATTTTATTTGTTTAAGATAATCTTGATTCTAGAACCCCTTTTCTGAAGTACACAAAATTTTGTCACGGAGCCTATTATTAACAACATTAATTTTTAGATTACGTCTTCTCTTCCCTGTGTCAAATATTACACGAAAGTATTTTTATTAATTATTGATGAAATTATCACAAAACGAGTGAAGTAAACTTTGTGCTGTATATTCTAATCATTATTCTTCTTATTCTTCTTTTACAAGAAGCATAATTTATCACTAAACATCTTACTCTAATTTCAACGTTGACAATAACAATAAAAAAATGACAAATAAAATTAATGGATTACAATATAAAAACTTCGATGTGATTTCATCAAAGTCTTAAATTGTATTCGCCGCTTTTAATTTTTTATTATAACCCCTTTTTTTTTTTGCGTCATAATTTGGAGTTTAAATTTCAATTATTATTCTTCTGCACTTGTTTATGTTTCTTCAAATTTAAAAATAATATCATGGTGGGAAGAGTCTAACCAACAATTATAAAATTTTATACCTTTTTATCAATGGGTTTGATAATAGTTTTCGTCCTTACTTTCTAATATGAGTAATTTGTGCCATTAATAGTGATAATCAAGAGATGGATTGTCCTTTCCTTTGAGAATCCATACCTACAATAACGAATCAAAACACCAAAATCTCACCAAATAAATTTGTCTCTGACACAAATGTATAGATTTGTTTATTAGGTGATTACCATATTTTAATAAATTTATTCTATTAATTAAATCAACATATATGTATATCAAGTAAAAAAGACAAGCAATTTTAACATAGTTCAGATTTTTCAATCCTACTTTCACAAAGTTATATTCAAAGAAAACAATCTATTAAGAAATCAAATAATACAAGCTCTAATGGATTTATACAAAATTAAAGATTTCTACTTTTTATTGTCACCACTATAACAAATGGATATCATAAATAATATAAAAATATTAAATATATTATTTGTTAAATTAGTAAATTTATTTTTATAAGATTTTATGGGCTAAGAACTTTTGTGGGTTATTATTTTTGGTTGGATTTATTTAATTATAAAGGTCCACAATAATGTTTTGTTACTTTAAAAAGTATTAAGAACATAGGAAATGTTAAAAAGGTTTTGTTTAGTATTATATTTTTCTAAATCATAAAGTACAGAAAACAAATATAAAAAAAATTTTGTTTATGAAAAAGTTCCTTACGTAAAATATAAGCTTATTTCTAAGGAGACTAAGAATTTCATGAAAGAAGATTCGGATATTGAAGGTAAATCTAGACTTTTTCTCCTTAATTTTGTGATAGTATTGATTATTAAGAATTCGTCATGTAATTATTGCAAAAAAAATATTTCAATTAAATATGATAATTGGAAAGTTTTATAACCCCATTTGGGATTTTAGAAATGAATTTTTTGTAATAATAAATTAATGATTATTATTTATGAATAATGAGGAAAATATAGAAGTTTTATAGAGTTGTTGTATAACAATTCATCAATTCGAGATTTATTTGATAAAATTATACATTTGTAAGGTCATGAACAATTTTGTTTCATTCCAAAATATTAAATGTTTGATTTGTAATGATTTTTTAAATCTGAGCCTAAGATGTTGACAACTAATTATTTTTGCAGACCGTCTAATGACAAAATTAATTTGGTTAATCAAATGATCTTTAAAAATTATGAAATTATTCACACTATTTTCTAAATGTGTCTATTGTATCTTATGAAGTTTAAGGTCAAATTATATGTTTACTAATTGTTGTGAATTTTTGAATGAACTTTGCGTTTAATGTCATCTTATGATTTTTATGAGAAAACAATGTCATTTAATTTTACATGATCTCACAATATAATTTATAAAGATTATGCTATGATTTTATGAGAAAAGAATGTTGTTTAAAGTATAAGAAAAATTCTTAAACTTTATAAGGTCAATTTTGACAAATTTAAAAAATTAAGTTGTCAAATAAATTGGACAATGTAAAGGCCTAATGAGTTATGTGTGTACGACATTATGAATGTTATCTTTGATTATAAGTTAAAGTATTAAAGTTAACTTTGTTATGATCATTAATAGGTAAAAGTATTAGACTTTTTAAAAAGAATCTCAATAAATATAAGTTTGTATTTGATTGTGTTTTTAAAAATATTTTTCAATTATATGTTATTATGTTAGTTAAAACTTAACCTATCAATTTAACATGTGAGTAATAAAAATTAAAATTTAGTGGAAATGAAAATTTACGTTGGTAAAAATTAAAATTAAGTATAAATGAAAATAGAAAAAAACATGTTATATAAACTTTCAAAGTAATAAATTTGTTAGATTGGTAAGTTATTTTCTAAATTTAATACATGAATTTGTATATAATTTTAATAATCCATCGTTAAGTAGTTTTACTGAATTAGATTGAATTTATTAAATTTCAAGTTGCAAGCAGGAATGAGCTTAGGTTTGGTTATATAATTTTTGTATTGGGTTATATGACTTAAATTCTCTTAATTTAGTGCATATATTTTGGATTATGAAGTTCAAGAACAAACCTATAATACTTACTGTAATAGTTAGTGTCAAAAGCTGACAATGCTATAGTAGCATTTTTTATGTAATCGTAGACATCCGAACAACAAAGCTATCTTTGTGTAGATAGACTCCTTGCACATGTAACAAAAATTGCACTCCTCGACGTAGACATTTGGGCAATAATGCAATAGTATTTATGTAATAGTACAGTTGTATTCGGCATAGACATCCGGGAAATGCTGCTATAGTATTATATATGACATCCAGACAAGCTGTAGTAGTATTCTGCAGTGAAGACATCCTAACAATGCCAGGTAGACCCTCACGCATGGGAACAAAAATGACCCTCGTCGGTTTAGACAATCGCGCAATAATACAGCAATATTCATAAAATCCTACAATAGGATTCGGTAGAATCATCCGGGAAATGCGATATTAGTATTATTTATGACATTCGGACAATGCTACAGTTTTACTATTTATGTAGTATAAAAATTCGTGCAATGTTATCCTTGCGTGTGTCGACCATGCATGGGACAAAAAAAATCGTCATCCTCGACGTATGCATTTGGGGGCGACAATTCAGTGGTATTCATGTAATCCTATAGTAGTACTTGGTATAGATATACGAGAAATGGTACAATAGTATTATCTATGACATTCAGACAATGCTACAGTAGTGTTATTTATGTGACGTAGACATTCGAGCGATGCTATCCTTGTGTGGTTAGAACTCGCACGCATGAGAATAAAAATCGCCCTCCTCGACGTAGACATCCATACAATAATATAGTAGTAGTATTCATCTAGTCTTATAGTAGTATCCGGTAAAGACATCCAAGAAATGTTACAATAACATTTGAAAAATGCTACAGTAGTAGTATTATTTATGTAATCCTATCGTAGTATTGATGTAATTTTCTGACAAAATTTTAATTTGTAATATTAGTAGATTTTAATCAATGTATTAGTAGTTTAAAAAAAAAATGATCTGACAAGACTCATTGTAAATATAATATTATATTACATGTTAATAACATAATAATAGCGTTAATAATTATTTATATGTATATATGTAGACATAAGTGCTGTTCAAATTAATAAAATTAGTCAAACAACACAGGCACTAAAGTATTGTTTGTGGGCTATACCTTGTCAAATTTGTCAGTTTTAAAATAAACACAAATCCCATGCAAATAATCGCCAACCAATCATGTCCCATAACGAAAACCTCCTCCTAATCGTGGGCTACAATGGCGAGGAGTTCAAACAAGATCACCAACCAAATGGTCGTCACCGGAGCCGACGCGTCCGTTTCCAATTAATTTCAGATTGGAGAGAGAAGAGAAGAGATTTAAGAACTCAGCAAATCCATTGAGGACGTCAAAAAATCTTCACAGCACTTCTTCCTTACAAAATTTATTCGGTGTAAGACGTTTTCTTCTCTTACTTCAACTCAATCAACTTATTATTATTTATTTTCAAATTTGAAAAAAATAACAACAATAAAGGTAAGCATTGACTCCAGCTATTACTATCTTTAGGAGTGATCCTTATTTGGTTCTCTTTGATTTCATTTGTTTAAGATAATCTTGATTCTAGAATCCCTACTCTGAAGTCAACAAAATTTTGTCACTGAGTCCATTATTAATAACATTAATTTTTAGATTACGTCTATTATATGGGAGTATTTTCATTAATTATTGATAAATTAATTATCTAATAATCAAGTGAAGCACACTCTGTGTTCTATATTATTATTATTATTATTATTATTACAATTCTTCCAAAAAAAAAGATATAATTTATTACTAAATATCGTTATTCTAATTTCAATGATGACAATAATAAAAAAATGACAAATAAAAATCATATATTAAAATATTAAACTTCACTATTTTATTGTCAAAGTTTTAAACTGTATTAACTACATTTAATTTTGTCTTAATAACTTTTAAAATAAGTCTTAAACTTTTGCACCATAACTTTTTGAGTTTCAATTTCAATTATTATTCTTCCGCAGTTTATCCATGTTTCTTGGAGGAATCGTATTGTCATCGGTCATAGCGGGAGCAGTCAAATCTTCACAGCACTTGCTCCTTGCAAAATTCATTCACGTGCTTTCCTTTACTGGCTTTGTTCTCTGACTTTAAGACAATCACTTTATTATTATTTGTTTTCCGACAAAAAAAAAAAAAAAGAGACACTTATGGCTCGCACGTTTCAACAGTATGTCAATATAGAATTAATTGAAATGTATACTTAATAATGTATCAGTATCACTAACTGGATCTCTTTTTCTCTTATTTCTCTCTGCCACAATATTATAAAATAGAGGCAAGCATTGACTCCAGCTATTACAGTCTGTTGGAGAGATCCTTATTTGGTTGATTCTCTTTGATTTCATTTGTTTAAGATAATCTTGATTACAGAATCCCTTTTCTTTGGTACGCAAAATAATATTAATAATATTATTAATAACATTAACAGTGCATTATTCTTGCTATCAAATAGTGGTGTCCAAACATCAATCTTCCTTTTCTTTGAGATTAATTCATACCTGTAATAATGAATCAAAATACCTAAATAAATATGCTTAAAAATTAAAAAAAATTATTTTTAATATATTGTCTATTAAAATAATTTAGATGACGAAAAAGCAAACATCATTGATTAAGAAAACAAGTAAATTTTAAAAAATATATATATAAAAAGAAATGTAGAACTATTATCTTACATTTTTTTTTTTTTTTTATGTCAAGTAGGTAATTATACAAGTTAATTATGTAAGAAACTATGACACAGTGAAAGTCTTGGTATAATAATTAATTAAGGTTGTGCTAGTTCCTTTTCTTTTCAAAAATAAAAAACTAAAAATCAAAGACTAATTAAAGTTTTCAAACGTGCATTATTGCTTTTGTTTCAATGATGACAAAAATTTGACAAACAAACTAGAAACTAGGGCTGGACACCGAGGCATCGAAAGCTAGGGCTGCAATGCTCGACGAGAATGTTTTGAAAATTTCAACTATTTTTGTGTCTTTAAAAAGGGAAGAAGAAGAAGATATTCAAGAGAGGGAGGCTTTTGGGGAGAAAAAGAAGGGAAAAAAAAAGCAAAGAAGAATCAAGGAAGAAAGAAATCAAGCCTTTGATCAATAATTTTTTCAAATTTTTATTCTTGGCTCTTAAATTCTTTTGTGTTGAGATATTGAATTTAGTTTATTTGATTGTACTATTTTACAATAGAAACTAATTTTGTTATTAGAGGGGCAATGATGTGGTCAAACTATGAAAGATTGATGTTTATTTATTTAAGTTGACATAAATTTTGTTATATGATTAAGTATTTGTTATTAGAAATTTTTAGTTTTTGTCCAAAATTCTCTAAAATAAATATATCAAACAAATAATAAACAAAGATAAAGACGGAGAAAAATATTAATTATATAATACAAGTGTTTACACGAAAAACTTATATATAAAAAAAAAACTATAGCTATCAAAGATGGTAAAAGAAAAATTTACTATATAAAATATTATTATAACTACACTTAATAATTTTTTCTCACACCCAAACTATAATTATACTATTTATCAAGTATTGTATTCATCAAACTCAACTATTTTGACATAGAATGAGCAAATATCAAATATGAATTTAACAAATTCTCCTTTTGGTCGTTTCTTGATAAAATCTAAATTTATAAAAAAATTAACTCACAAAATTTTGATAATCACTAAAAATAAAATTTTAGTAAGAAATCAAGAAACTTAAAAACTAAATACTGTAATTGCCAACAAAATCTATTACGGTAAAAATATTACATCCAAAATCAAGTAAAATGCATGGGAAAAATTATAAAGAGATGATATAGAATAAAAATTAATATGCATGAATTACAATAACCAAATATGTCCATCAAAATGCAAATACACAAAAAAATACGTCCAAAATAAAAATATTCATTATGTATTCAAATACTCTCTTAAACTCTTATATCTCCCCTAACTAATATTGTTTTCCCATTTTTATCACCCAATGACAAAGGAATTACTAAGTATTATGCAAGTTAACCATAAGAATTACAATATTTACATCAAAATATCCAAGGCTAGGAAAAAAATAAAGGAAACCAAGTCAAGCAATGAAAGAAATAAATTAAAAATAAATAAATAAATTAACTCTTAAAAATTAGTCAATGAACTGAAATAAGATCCTTTCACACAATATCGAAAAAACTTCTACCATAGAAATAATGGGTGCTCAAACTTGAGGCATACTCACAAAATAATATTCTTCACACTATGTGGTATTCTCACTACTCTCTACAAAGTATAATTTTCTATCTTATCTGGCTTACCTCAACATTCTTTAGAGTAAGAACGTTGAGGGATGGACTCCTTTTATAGATGAGCTTCTACATTGCAATCTCAAGAATTGCTCCACCATTCTTTCTCTTTGCGTCTTCAAATTCTTCACGCATGTTGTCCACGTTGAAAAATGGATTGGAAACGTAAGCTTTTCAAAGTGTTCCCTTTTTACTCCAATAAAGGATGTGCCGCGGCCTTTTTCTTCAACAAAAGATGCACCTCCTTTTTTCATTTGATAGATTCAATATCACAAAATACGATACTGTCACCTTTAAATTTGGATATGTATTTCAAATTATCCAAAAGTTCTCGAACTAAAATTATCAAACTTTAATTTGTAATGTCAAATTGTGAATTTGGTACGTATCATGGGGAGTCTGCTTCACGTATATAACATGGTTTAGGATAAAAGGATTGGTGGGTTATGGGAAGACATACCAAAATAGCCATCATTAGAAAAACTTGTGATTTCTTGCTATCCAAACAGCTTGATTCTGGTAGTGGGGGAGGGAGATATCCTTCATGGCAAAACAAGGTAACCTCATAATCCGATTATTTGATATTTTCCCGGGAAAATCTAAAAGAGAAGATTGTTAACTTGTACATTAATTTTCTAAATTGCTCCTACGAAATTCTGTTAACAGGTATAAATAAATCTAGAAGGAAAGAAGTCTCATCTTGTAAACTCTATGCGGGCAATGTTAGTGTTAAGTTTTGCATTATTCGCAAATTGTGTTTAATTGTGATGTTGTAACATGCTATATTAATTACTATTTATTAAATGTGATATTATTCATTAGTATTTTTATGTTTTTCATGTTGAAAGAATTTTTAAATTTTCTTGTTATATTAGACAATGCTGATGATTATGTTTAATTAAAAAACTTATTTTGAAGTGTATATTACAAATAAAAGAAAAGAAGAAGAATTGAGAAAATAGAATTCTATTTAAGAAGGAATTCTTCTTAATTATAATTACATTTCTTTTATTTCTAGAAAAAAAAAAATTACACATAAACTAGGGTTAGATTTGTGCTATATATACGTGGTTTATTTGTTTTATACTCCTTAGAAGAGAAGAACACCAAAAGCATAAGAGTGTTTGTTTCCTTGGTTTTTTTTTTTTTTATTAAGTTGTTTATATGCGGTTCTTATAATCTACAGAGAGAAAAATTTAATAGATATTATGAGTTAGTAATATTTATTTTTATATTCTTGTGATTTTAAAAAAAATAATTTGATAGATATTATAAATCTATAATATCTAATTTCATAAACTTAGAGAGAGTTCTCTTAAATATTATTAAGATTTTTTTTTTTATATTATATCTAAAAAAATTTAAAATTATGGTGATAAATATAAGAAAGTTTTTATTTTAAGTTTATCAACATTTATAATCATTGTTTATCTTATTGGATTATGTTTTATAAATGTGGCCTCATGGATGTAAAAGTGTAAAATCTAAACCACTTTAAAATTTGGTAGTCTTCTCTTTTTATTCTACATTGTTACTTGCTTGAATTAATTAATTAGTTAAAATTAGTTGAAATTTGTACTTCTTAACTAAAATAAACCTATGAGTTACTCCATTGAAGCTGCTGGTAAGTTATGTAATTACTTATTCTTTAGTTAACTTCGGATTCCATACAATAAAGTACCTTAACATGGCGATATTTATTTTTTCTGATGTTTTAGGCACATAGAGATGCAACTCCAATACACCGCGCATCAATGCTGCTAACTGGTTCACAAATGGAAAATGGACCGTTACAAAATTTAAAAATCGTGTAGGCTAGGCTCAGTTACACACAGCCAAGCTAATTTAGCACTCGGTATATCAATTAACAGGAGGATCTATATATGCTGCTGGAACAGCGTCAGGGAAAAACATTTGCCTTACTCCTTCCAGTTTTATGATAGGGAAAAGAATTTCGGACGCACCCTGCAAATTAAATAACAATTAATTAATTAGCATTAATAGTTAATCGAATAAATTAAGCTGCATAGAATTGAAGAAACGAACCCAAATTAATTTAGCCCCAATCCACAAACGTGTAGGGGACGGAAATGGCCGAAGCAAACGACCAACACCGTATATTGCCATGGCAAAGAAATGGAAAAGTAAGCTGCGCGGGCTAGGGTTTAGACCACAGAGCAAAGCCATGGATCCTGCTGTGTAAATACCTCCAAGCCCTAAATAGTCAACACCTGCTTGCCTCATTGCTTCACTAGCTTCGTCAGAGGAAGCAGAAAACACTTTGTACGTAACATTTGCTAGAGTGTTTATCGTAGATGCCACTGGCTGTATGTAGTAACCAAAATCAATCCAAAAATTTTAATAGCTATCTATGGAATTACCACTTAACTTGATTAAAGCTTAAATTTAAAACAATAATTATGGCTGTTTGTTTGGTTCTGCTATAGCCCGACCAACTTTTTTCAAAATATTTATAAGATATTAACAATTTGATCCTTAATTGTTTTAGATATATTTTCCTAATATTTAACATAGTTTATTTATTTATATCAAATAAATATTTAATTTATATTAAAACTAAAATATGTTCAGTAGCATAGTCTTATATTATTAAGATTTAAATTCAATATTCAATCATTTCACTCCAATTTCAATATTGTTTGTGTTATTTGATCATTTCACTAACAGTAAGAGATCTATTAATATTAATGCACAAATTATGGTCTTACACGCGCGCACGTACGCACGTACTCATACATCCAACTTATTATTATCTTTTTTGATTACTAACATTTCACTTTTTTAAAAAACTATTTATATTTATTATTTTGAATATTTTAAATTTTCAATAAAATAATTTAATTAAATTTGAAACAAAAAATCATTAATTTTCTAAAACACAATTTTAGTAAAATTATTATGTATCGATAAGTATTATAACTTCTTAATATCGTTCTACTAAACATCCCATCCTAAACTCTTAGATAAAATATAAATATTTTATTGTTATTTTATATATTTTTAAATTTTCATATTTTTCCAACAAAAATCTATAGTGAGTCAAATTCATTAAAAAAATTCATAACAATTAGAACAAATATAATTTGACCTTAAAACTTTAGTATGATATAATAGACATATTCAAAAAGCAGTGTGAATAATTTTATAATTTACAAGATCATTGGATTAAGCAAAATAATTTTGTTATTCAAACATTATGCAAAAATAAGCTGTTGTTTGCATCTTAGGGTCAGATTTTTTTAAAAAATCATTACAAAATTAAAAATTTAATACTTTGAAATGAAAAATAATTATTCATCACGTTATAGTTGTATAGTCTTATCAAATAAATCTCAAATTGATCTACTATTGTATATTAAATCTGTAAAACTTCTATTTCTTACATTCATTATTCACAAAATATATATATATATATATATATTAATTCATTATTCCAAGAAATTCATGTCTAAAACCCCAAATCAAGTTATAAAATTTTCTAATTATCATCTTTTATGAAATATTTTTTTAGCAATTGCATGACAAATTCTTAATAATCAACACTATCACAAAATTAAGAAAAAAAAATCTAGATTTACTTTCAATATCTGAATTTGCTTGTATGAAATCCTTAATTTCCTTAGAAATAAGTGTATATTTTACTTGAGGAACCCTTTTCATAAGCAATAATCTATTTATATCTGTTTTTTATACTTTATGGTTTTTCTTGTGGTTTAGAAAAATCTAATACTAAACAAAATCTTTTTAAGGTTTCCTATATTCTTAATAGTTTCTGAAGTAATAAAATATTATTATAGACCTTTTTAACTTAATAAATCCTATTAAAAATAATAACCCACAATAGTTCTTAGTCCATAATGTCTTATAAAAATAAACTTACTAATTTAACAAATAATATATTTAATATTGTAATATTACTTATGATACGTAGGTTTTATAATGGTGACAATAAAAAATATGAATCTTTAATTTTGTATAAGTTCATTAGTATTTATATAATTTATTTCGTAGTAGATTGTTTTCTTTGGATATAACCTCATGAAAGTAGAATTAAAAAATTTGAACTACGTTAAAACTGTTTGTCTTATTTGCTTGATATGTAAGGTGTTGATTTAATTTATTGAACATTAAAATATGGTAATTATAGACTAAAAGAATCTATCAATTTGTATCAGAACTAATTTATTGGTGAGATTTTAATGTTTTGATTCGTTATTATAAGTATGAATTTTCAAAGGGAAAGAGGATCCATCTCTTGAATGCCACTATTTGATAGCACGAATTACTCTTATTGGAAGATAACAATGATAGCTTTTATCAATAAATTCTATACTTGTTAGTTAGATTCCTCCCACCATGACCAATAACAAGAATCATACGATTTGTAAACTTAAAGAAAAATAAATAAGTGTAGAAAAATAATAATTAAAATTTAAACTCCAAATTATGATGCAAAAGTTATAATAATAATCTTAAAACAGCTAATACAATTTAAAATTTTGATAGTATCACATTGAAGTTTATATATTCTAATATGTTATTTTTACTTGTCATTTGTTCATTATTGTGAGCATTGAAATTAGAATACCGATGTTTAGTGATAAATTATGCTTCTTCTGCGAGAAGAATAATAAGAATATACAAAAATAAAAAAGAGTTTCCTCACTCGATATATGATAATTAATTTCATCAATAATTAATAAAAATAACCTCATATAATATTTGATCCAGGGAAGGTGTAATCTAAAAATTAGTGTTATTACTAATGGGCACACTGAGAAAACAGTGTACTCAAGAAAAGAAAAGGGTTTCTAGAAACAGAGATTATTTTAAACAAACGAAATCAAAGAGAATCAAATGAGGATCTTTCCAACAGGTAATAATAGCTAGAGTCAATGTTTTTATTTTATTCCTTAAAAAAATTTTAGATAATACATTTTATTATGTTAGTATTATTAATATAATAAAAATATTTAATAAATAAAATATATTTATTAATAATAAATAAAAAATTAATAAAAAATTTCTTAAATTTTTTTTATATTAATTAAAAATAAA
>CP135556.1:4593648-4609853 GCA_032402905.1 Khaya senegalensis | reverse complement strand
AATTCCATAGATAGCTATTAAAATTTTTGGATTGATTTTGGTTACTACATACAGCCAGTGGCATCTACGATAAACACTCTAGCAAATGTTACGTACAAAGTGTTTTCTGCTTCCTCTGACGAAGCAAGTGAAGCAATGAGGCAAGCAGGTGTTGACTATTTAGGGCTTGGAGGTATTTACACGGCAGGATCCATGGCTTTGCTCTCTGGTCTAAACCCTAGCCCGCGAAGCTTACTTTTCCATTTCTTTGCCATGGCAATATACGGTGTTGGTCGTTTGCTTCTGCCATTTCCGTCCCCTAAACGTTTGTGGATTGGGGCTAAATTAATTTGGGTTCGTTTCTTCAATTCTATGCAGCTTAATTTATTCGATTAACTATTAATTCTAATTAATTAATTGTTATTTAATTTGCAGGTTGCGTCAGAAATTCTTTTTCCTATCATAAAAATGGAAGGAGCAAGGCAAATGTGTTTCCCTTCTGCTGTTCCAGCAGCATATAGAGCTCTTCCTGTTAACCGATATACCGAGCAACAAATTAGCTTGGCTTTGTGTAACTGAGCCTAGCCTACTCGATTTTTAAATTTTGTAACGGTCCATTTTCCATTTGCGAACCAGTTAGCAGCATTGAAGCGCGGTGTATTGGAGTTGCATCTCTATGTGCCTAATCCATCAGAAAAAATAAATATCGCCATGTTAAGGTACATTGATTGTATGGAATCCGAAGTTAACTAAAGAATAAGTTAATTACATAACTTACCAGCAGCTTCAATGGGAGTAACTCATAGGTTTGTTTTAGTTAAGAATTACAAATTTCAACTAATTTTAACTAATTAATTAATTCAAGCAAGTAACAATGTAGAATAAATAGACAAGACTATCAAATTTTAAAGTGGTTCGGATTTTACAATTTTACATCCATGAGACTACATTTATAAAAAATAATCCAATAAGATAAACAAGCGATTACAAATGTTAATAAACTTAAATAAAATAAAAATTCTCTCTTATATTTATCACTGTAATCTTAAATTTTCTTGAATATAATATAAAAAAAACGTCTTAATAATACTTAAGAGAACCCTCACTAAATTTATGAAACTAAATATTATTGACTTATAATATCCATCAAATTATTTCTCTCTGTAGATTATAAGAACCACATGTAAATAATTTTAAAAAAAAAAAAAAACCAAGGAAACAAATTTAAAGGTGACAGTATCATATTTTGTGATATTGAATCTATCAAATGAAAAAAGGAGGTGCATCTTTTGTTGAAGAAAAAGGCCGCGGCACATCCTTTATTGGAGCAAAAAGGGAACACTTTGAAAAGCTTATGTTTCCAATCCATTTTTCAACGTGGACAACATGCGTGAAGAATTTGAAGACGCAAAGAGAGAATGGTGGAGCTATTCTTGGGATTGCAATGTAGAAGCTCGTCTATAAAAGGAGTCCATCCCTCAACGTTCTTAATCTAAAGAATGTCGAGGTAAGCCCTATAAGATGGAAAATTATTCTTTGTAGAGAGTAGTGAGAATACCACACAGTGTGAAGAATATTATTTTGCGAGTATGCCTCAAGTTTGAGCACCCATTATTTCTATGGTAGAAGTTTTTTCGATATTGTGTGAAAGGATCTTATTTCAATTCATTGACTAATTTTTAAGAGTTCTTTTATTTATTTATTTATTTATTTATAATTTGTTTCTTTTATTGCTTGACTTGGTTTCCTTTATTTTTTTCCTAGCTTTGGATATTTTGATGTAGATATTGTAATTCTTATGGTTAACTTGCATAATACTTATTAATCCCTTTGTCATTCATTGACAAAAATGGGAAAACAATTATATAAGTCAAGGGGAGATATAAGAGTTTAAGAGAGTATTTAAATGCATAATGAATATTTTTATTTTGGACATATTTTTTTGTGTACTTGCATTTTGATGGACATATTTGGTTATTATGATTCATGCATATTGATTTTTATTCTATATTATCTCTTTATAATTTTTCCCATGCATTTTACTTAATTTTAGAAGTAATATTTTTAAGGTAACAGATTTTGTTGGCAATTACAGTATTTAGTTTTTAAGTTTCTTGATTTTTTACTAAAGTTTTATTTTTGGTGATTATCAAAATTTTGTGAGTTAATTTTTTATAAATTTAGATTTTATTAGGCAATGACTAAAAGGAGAATTTGTTAGATTCATATTTGATGTTGGCTTATTCTATGTCAAAATAGTTGAGTTTAATGAATACAATACTTGATAAATTGTGTAATTAAGGTTTGGGTGTGAGAAAAAATTATTGAATGTAGTTGTAATAATATTTTACATAGTAAATCTTTCTCTTACATTCCTTGACAGCTATAGTTTTTCTTCTATATATAAGTTTTTCATATAAACACTTGTGTTATGTGATTAATATTTTTCTCCATCTTTATCTTTATTTATTATTTGTTTGATATATTTATTTTAGAGAATTTTGGACAAAAACTAAAAATTTCTAATAACAAATACTTAACCATATAACAAAATTTATGTCAACTTAAATAAATAAACATCAATCTTTCATAGCTTGGCCACATTGTTGCCCTTATAATAACAAAATTAGCTTCTATTGTAAAATAGTACAATCAAATAAAGTAAATTCAATATCTCAACACAAAAGAATTTAAGAGCCAAGAATAAAAATTTGAAAAAATAGTTGATCAAAGGCTTGATTTCTTTCTTCCTTGATTCTTCTTTGCTTTTTTTTTTTTTCCTCCGTTCTTTTTCTCCCGAAAAGCCTCCCTCTCTTGAATATCTTCTTCTTCTTCTTCCCTTTTTAAAGACACAAAAATAGTTGAAATTTTCAAAACATTCTCGTCGAGCATTGCAGCCCTAGTTTCCAGTTTGTTTGTCAAATTTTTGTCATCATTGAAAATAAAAGCAATAATGCACATTTGAAAACTTTAATTAGTCTTTGATTTTTAGTTTTTTATTTTTGAAAAGAAAAGGAACTAGCACAACCTTAATTAATTATTATACCAAGACTTTCACTGTGTCATAGTTTCTTACATAATTAACTTGTATAATTACCTACTTGACATAAAAAAAAAATGTAAGATAATAGTTCTGCATTTCTTTATATATATATATATATATATTAAAATTTACTTGTATTCTTAATCAATGATATTTGCTTTCTCGTCATCTAAATTATTTTAAGAGACAATATGTTGAAAATATTTTTAAAATATTTTTAAGCATATTTATTTAGGTATTTTGATTCATTATTAGAGGCATGAATTAATCTCAAAGAAAAGGAAGATTGATGTTTGGACACCACTATTTGATAGCAAGAATAATGCTCTGTTAATGTTATTAATAATATTATTAGCATTATTTTGCGTACCTAAGAAAAGGGATTCCGTAATCAAGATTATCTTAAACAAATGAAATCAAAAGAGAATCAATCAAATAAGGATCTCTCCAACAGACTGTAATAGCTGGAGTCAATGTTTTACCTCTATTTTATAATATTGTGGCAGAGAGAAATAAGAGAAAAAGAGATCCAGTTAGTGATACTGATACATTATTAAGTATACATTTCAATTAATTATATATTGACATAGTGTTGAAACGTGTTAGCCATAAGTGGCTTTCTTTTTTTCTTTTTTTTTTCTCGAAAACAAATAATAATAAAGTGATTGTCTTAAAGTCAGAGAACAAAGCCAGTAAAGGAAAGCACGTGAATGAATTTTGCAAGGAGCAAGTGCTGTGAAGATTTGNCAAAAGTTCTTAGCCCATAAAATCTTATAAAAATAAATTTACTAATTTAACAAATAATATATTTAATATTGTTATATTATTTATGATATGCAATTGTTATAATAGTGACAATAAAAAATAGAAATCTTTAATTTTGTATAAATCCATTAGAGTTTATATTATTTGATTTCTTAATTAATTATTTTCTTTGAACATAATCTTGTGAAAGTAGAATTGAAAAATCTAAATTATGTTAAAACTGCTTGTCTTCTTTATTTGATATGTAATATATTGATTTAATTAATTGAATAAGTTTATTAAAATATGGTAATCACCTAATAAACAAATTTATACATTTGTGTCAAGAGACTAATTTATTTAGTGAGATTTTGGTGTTTTGATTCCTTATTGTAGGTATGGATTTTCAAAAGGAAATGACAATCCATCTCTTGATTGCCACTATTAATGGCACAAATTACTCATATTAGAAAGTAAGGACGATAACTTTTATCAAACCCATTGATAAAAAGGTATGAAATTTTATAGTTGTTGGTTAGACTCTTCCCACGATGATCAATAATAAGAATAATATTATTTTTAAATTTGAAGAAACATAAACAAGTGCAGATGAATAATAATTGAAATTTAAACTCCAAATTATAACGCAAAAATAAAATTATAATAAAAAACTAAAAGCAGCCAATACAATTTAAAACTTTGATGAAATCACATCGAAGTTTTTATATTGTATTCCATTAATTTTATTTGTCATTTTTTTATTGTTATTGTCAGCATTGAAATTAGAGTAAGATGTTTCGTGATAAATTATGCTTCTTGTAAAAAAGAATAACAAGAATAATGATTAGAATATACAGCACAAAGTTTGCTTCACTCGTTATGTGGTAATTTCATCAATAATTAATAAAAATACTCTCGTATAATATTTGACACAGGGAAGAGAAGACGTAATGAAAAAATTGATGTTATTAATAATGGGCTCCGTGACAAAATTTTGTGTACTTCAGAAAAGGGGTTCTAGAATCAAGATTATCTTAAACAAATAAAATCAAAAGAGAATCAAATAAGGATCTCTCCAACAGACTGTAACAGCTGGAGTCAATGCTTACCTTTATTTTATAATATTATGACAGAAAGAAATAAGACAAAAAGAGATCTGGTTTAGTGATACTAATACATTATTAAAAGTGCTTTTTAATTAATTCTATATTGATATTCTGTGGAAACGCGTTGGCTAGTTATTAAGTGGCTTCTTCTTCTCCTCCTTTTTCTGCTTCTTTAAACTTTTTTAATTTAAGGACTTGTAAATTTTCTTACTGTTGACTTGCATTGTTCAAAATATCAGGGTGTCTGCTGCATGATTGGTAGTTCATCGTTATATTTGTTTAAATAAGGGTAATGTAGTAACTTGTCATGAATTTTAGGATAGCCACGTAATCCATCATAGTCAAATCATATTGATATAAATTTTGGACTTTGGGAGCATTTCTGGTGCAAATCCTCATTGAATTGCCATAAACTTTTCTCTCCCTTCTGTTCTCACTTCTTGTTGCTCTCACATTTCACTATGCATCTATTTCTGATTATTTCAATCTGCTTTCTGCTACTCATTTTCTTAAAATGTGCTCATATTATGATCTGGGCACCATTGAAAATCCAAGAACATTTCAGAATACAAGGCATTCCGGGTCCCGGTTACAGTCTGATGAACATTGGAGAAGCCAAGGCTATGTTTGAAGAAGCAGAAAGAGCAACAGTTGATCCCTCAAACCCTAACAAATTTTTGCATCGTGTGGTTCCATTTTATACTAGATGTGCAGACAAATATGGGAAAACTTTCTTCCTTTGGGGCGGTCCTCTAGCTCATATTAGTATTGGAGACCCAGATTTGGTTAAGGAAATTCTTCAAACCACTGGCAGGGGAGTTTTTGAGAAGAATGATTTTAATCCCTTGACAAAAATGCTCTTTGCACAGGGAACTATTGGGTTAACAGGGGAGAAATGGGCTGTTCACAGGAGAATTGGCAACCAGGCGTTCAACAATCTGCCAAAAATTAAGGTGTTGTTATTCTTCAAACTCTATTTAAATTTATTTATTTAAGTTTGGCCAATAAAAAAACAAAAAAGGTTGATTCCGGGAACTGTATACGTATTGATATAGAAAGACATTACGTTTCTAATGAACCTAAAACAAATTAGCTGGTTTCTGCACAGGCGTGGGTGCCGGATCTTGTGGCAATCACGACTAAAATGCTTGAGAAATGGGAGGAAATAAGAGGAGAAAGAAACGAAATAGAGATGGAAGTGCACAAAGAACTCAATATGTTATCAGCAGATATCATATCGAAAACGGCATTTGGGAGCAGTTATAGAGAAGGACAGCGAATATTTATGTTGCAAGAAGAGCAAATGCATCTTGCTTCTGACGCTATGAGAAGTTTCTACTTTCCAGGATTCAAGTGAGTTTATTTATTGTTTATTTTTCTTAATTCTTTAATAAAATAATAATAAAAGTCTCTGATACACCTTGATGTTTATATTATGATTTAATGTCCGCAAGATAATGCTAATTAATTAGCATTATAGATATCAATATTTGTCCTTGTGCTTAGTTATTAATTTAATGTAAGTATTTATTAAATTTAATTAGTATTAAAGGTGATTTTTTAAATAGTACTTCATTTATTATTTCACGGATAATATTAAATATTTTAATAATGATTTTTAGAAAATAAGAAAGAAAATTTGTTTAATTCCATATTTTAACTCTTTTTTTTTTTTTAAGCACTTACATTAAATTAAACTTAGTCCTTGTGCTAATTAAATTTTTAATAAGCACATTAAAAACAAATGACCAAACACATGCATTAACACTTATATTTCTAAATTTAGAACCCTTTTATTTTTGTAGTTTCTAGTTAAGTTTTAGAATCTATTTCTTAGTTTTAGATTTATTTATTAACTAGAATTAAAAAAGAATTAGTACATTTTTTACATAAAAAGAAAAATGAAAATGGGTAGAACTATTCTATGATTTTCAAGTTCATTCTGTATTGAACTGGACAGAGAATAAAATTATATACTTTCTCATTATGAGAATGTAATTCAAGCATATTTAGATAAATATTGTGTTTACATATGAATCCATATATTGTTACATTTCATTTAAGATTAGGAATATGGGTACTTAAAATTGATTTTTACATATTGCTTGTTATTTAGAACCCTGTGTATCTCTTTGAATTTCTATTGAGTTGCTTATATGTATATAGGTACATACCTACGAAGAAGAACAGGATTAGATGGAGATTAGAGAAGGAAATTAGAGAATCAGTGTGGAGATTGATACAAAGTAATAGAAAAACAGCTGAGAATTCAAGAAATTTGCTAACTGCTTTAATGACTCCTCACAAAAATCCGGATGGAAAAGAGGAAATGTTAGATGTGGATGAGATAATAGACGAATGCAAAGGCTTTTATTTTGCGGGAAAGGAAACTACAGCAAATCTTTTGACCTGGGCACTTGTGCTTTTAGCTCAGCATCAGGACTGGCAGAATAAGGCCAGAGAAGAAGTGCTTCGAGTGCTGGGAGACAAAGAGCCGGCTGCTGACAAGTTGAATGAACTTAAAATTGTAAGTTGTATTCAGTACCCATAATGAAGTAGTCAAAAGCTCTTTAATATTTCATTTTTGATTGGCTGAAAAACAGATTATCAGTTTATCCACATTGTTTCATATCCATTGTTGGTAAAAACGTTTGGTAAACATTAGTATTAGTTTGGATTAGGTATATTTTGAAGTGAGGTGAACTGGCCTTTTATATGAACATGAATTCACTAAATACAAATATATATATATATATATATATATGTAAGAGTAAAAAGTGAGTTAGCTCCATTCAAAATTATTGATCCTCAAGTATTTATTGTTGTGCTTTCAAACAGATAACGATGATTCTGAACGAAACGCTTCGGCTCTATCCTCCTTCGCCAGTAATGTTAAGAAAAACGGTTAAAGACGTGAAAATAGGGAAAATCAACATTCCTGCTAACACAGGAATCATTTTGACAACAGTTGCTATTCATCACGACTCTCAAATTTGGGGCGCCGACGCCGAGGAATTCAACCCCCTCAGATTTACGGAGTCGCCGAAGCACTTGGCCACTCTTTTGCCTTTCGGTTTGGGCCCAAGAATTTGCTTAGGCCAAAATTTTGCGATGATTGAGGCCAAAATTATACTATCCATGATTCTCCGGCTGTATTCCTTTGTGCTCTCCCCAACTTACGTTCATGCCCCGATGTTGATCTTCACAATGCAACCCCAACACGGTGCACATTTACTGTTTACCAAAATTTCGAATTGAGATTTGCTTAGTGTGGCTTTGGGTCTTAGCATTTAGTGCATGAATAAGTGCATTTCTTGCGCATGTACTGTTTACCAAAATTCCTAATTCAGATTTGCTTTGTGTGTGTTGGCCCTTAGCATTTCGTAATATGAATAAATGTATTTCGTGCACATGAATCGTTTACCAATATTCCTAATTGAGATTTAATTAAATTAGCAATGGTCCTTAGCATTTTGTACCTTGAATAAACGTGCAATATAGATGTATGGTATGCTTTTATTTGCAATTTTAACAGTCGTGCTGACAGAAATAAAATAAATAATACATACAAATTTATGTAAAAAACTTTCGAATTAACTGAGGTAAAAATCACGAGTAAAATACAAGAATTTTACTATAAAAATGGGATTACATCTCTCGAAATACAAGTAATCGTCAAATCTTAGAATATGTTTATAATTATGTATGGATAATAGAAGTTATATTTTTATGGAAGTAAACATCTAACATCAAAAAATGGAATTTTTTTTAATAAGTTATAATTTTAGGGTAAAATAAATAAAAAAATAAAATTAGGAACCCAATTAAAATTTTTGAATATGTATAAACCAAAGAAGATAGAAATAAAGAAAAGAAAAGAAAAGAAAAAGAGGATTGATTTTAACCTTGAAGGTTAGTAAGTTTCCTCCCTATTTCATTTTTTGGCACTGATATTATAAGCTTAACATGCAATTATTGTTACATATATTTCATGATAGATGATAGCTATAATTTTATAACATGAATGGGATGCTTAGGCATTAATCCTTCGTAATTGTGGATTGGAGATTATTGTTTGTAGGGAAATAATGGAAGAAAAGAGAATTTTAGCAGAATTGATGTATGATAGCAGATTGGTCCGACACATTTATAAACTTATATATGGTAAATTTATAAAAATTAATTTATATGATGCCACTAGGCATCTATAAAGTCGTGATGTATATGTTTCATTAAAAAATATTGAGTTTTTAATTTTAATGATATTTTCAAAATTGACCTTTTGATGTTAAAAATTACTTATTTACGCAAAACAATTGAAAGACAAAATTATTTTAGTTAATTAAATTATCTTAAAAAATTATTTATTTTTCTATACTGATTTTTAATTGTATTTATTATATCATAATAAAATTTTAAGGTAATTTTTTGAATTGTTATGAATTTTTGAATGAACATAACTCATTACAAATTTATATTCCATAGAATTTGAAAATTCTAAAATAAAATTTATTTTAAATAGTTATACAACGAATTTAGTCCTGAAATCTTGACCACCTTGTTCTCTGTATATCTATATTATATCTACAAAAAATTATGATATTTGTGTATGTATTATATTTTCTAAAACTCAAAGATTGTGCTCTACTTAATCTATTTTTTAACACTATTAAGATAAGTGATTAAATTTAAAATATGATAAAAAATAGTTTTATAAGACTTAGGAGTCAATATTTTTATGTGGTCTTTATATTATGAACCTTAAAGATTATGTTATGATTTCATAAGAAAAGAACTTTGTTTAAGCTATAAGAAAAATTTTTAAACTTCATAATAAGGTCAATTGGCAAGTTTATAAATATTAAATTATCAAATGGATTGAATCATGTAATTGGTACTACTAAGACCTAATGAGTTTTATAATTCTTTGTATTCACATATGTGAGGCTTATGATTGTTACTGTTTGATTATATGTTAAAATCCTTAAATTTGCTTTGTTATAATTGTTAAAACATAATTATACTAAACTTTTTTTAAGAAGAATCATGATAAACATATGAATATGTTTAATTATCCTATTAAGAATTTTTTTTAATTATATATTATTATAAAAGTATTGGTTTTGAAATTATTATGTGTCCACATGATTGTTCCTGATCATGTTTTTGGTATGTGATTCTTTAAAATTTATGTGCATTGGCATTAAAACATGGACATATGCATAGTATTTTAAGTAATAAAAAAATAATTTTATAATAAAAATAATCATAAAAGAAAAATTTTGTATTATTCTAAAATATCCAATTTCATTACTCTCGTTTATCTCACATACAAGTATGAATGTTCATTATTTTGAAGTTATATATTTTACTTATACTTACTTCATACATGGTATGTCATTAAAGGATAACATTAACTTAATAAATGATAGATAATCCTACTAAGTAATAATTAAATAGAGATATTCTTAACAAATTTTTAAAAAAAACTTCTAAATTGCTTTAGTATTACGGTATATTTTAAAATCATTATGCTTTATGTTATACCAATAATGCACATGCATTATGTATATTATTTGTATTTTGTGTCATTGATGATAGCTCTAGTGAAATGTAGCCATGCTTGAGTGAGAATTTGCTCATTGATGACTCGGTGTTGTTGATTTTCTTGGATAACTCCTAGCTGTGGGAGTCGAGTAGCATTGCCTTTCTTATTTCTGCCCACACAACCCACTCTACTCCACTAATGGCAGTAAGGAACGTTTTGTTGGGCTCACAAATAACCCATAGTATCTTCCCCCATTGCTTCTTGACAAAGCATAAGCAGCTTTGTTTTCGTTGCCCGATTTGTAGACTATTTCATATAAACTTAGAAGTTAAAACTATTGCTTAAAAGTTAATTGCGGAAACTTAAATTGCCCAAAGGAGTTTACCTCTTACCATTGCTATTGCTATTAAATTTGGATTGATAGAAAAGTTTTGTAAGCTCTCTTAATTCTCACTTGATGGTAATTAACAAGAAAAATAAGTTTGGGAAACATCTACCATGCATTCTCCTCTTTATACAAGTTTTTCCATCAAAAACTGTATAAGAATTATAAAGTATTAATCATGGTAGTTTTCACTTTCAAATGGTAGGTTTTAGAGTTATGAAAACGCAGGGAAGAGTTTAAGGTAATCATGGAGGGTTATGGACCATATTTTATGGTTACTACCATTCACATTCTCCCACTTGGTCCATAATATTCATAAATTCACATAATTAAGAAACAAATATATGAATCATGGCGATAGGTTATCCAAATTGATAACTTTTCTTCCATGTATTACAATATATTAGGTTTCTTATCTGCCTTTTTATACGTGAAAATTTATGAATAAACCTTATGTTTATCATTGGTTCTCCTTTAATAACTTTAACTTAATGAATAAGTCTCATATTTATTCTAAGTCATAATCATAAATAATTTTTCTATTTCACAAATGTGTACACCATAATGAGAAAATATCATATAGAGTTTCATTAATATCAATATGTATAAGTTTACATAATGAAACCAAATTCCATAAGAACTATATAATCCTTAAACCTTGATGGTGGTATACTTTTTGTTAAAGGATCTACAATCATTAATTCAGTACTGACATGCTCAATGGCCACTTTATTTTCCTTAATACGTTCTCTAATGACTAAGTACTTAATGTCGATGTATTTACTTTGACTCTCACTTTTATTGTTCTTAATTAAGAATACAGTAGCTGAATTGTCACAATATATTCTTAATGACCTACAAATAGAATCCATAAGTCTAAACCCAAATATGAAACTCTTTAACCATATTCCATGAGAGGTAGCCACAAAATAGGAAATGAACTCGACCTCCATAGTGAAAGTAGCAATCAGTGATTGCTTAACACTTCTCCAAAATACAGCTTCACCAGCTAACATAAAAATGTATTCAGATGTTGATTTTCTTGGATCATCACAGCTAATAAAATCCGAATTTGAGTAACCAACTACTTCCAAATTGTCAGTTCATCTATACATAAGCATGTAATCTTTGGTCCCTTGAAGGTACATTAAAACTTTTTTTGCAGCTTTCCAGTGGTCTAATCCTGGGTTACTCAGATATCGTCCTAACATTACAACTGCGAAAGTTATGTCAGGTATTGTGCAAACTTGAGTATACATAAAGCTTCCAACAGCTGAAGCATATGGAATGTTATTCATTTGTTTCTTTTCGAGATCATTTCTAGGGTATTGGTTCAAATTGAACTTATCTCCCTTAACATTTGGTGCTACACTTGGAGAATAATCTTTCATCCGAAATCTTTAAACCTAAAATACTTTTATATCTATTTCTGTGTATCTTAATGCCAATAACAAAACATGCTTCACCCATATCTTTCATATCAAAATTTTTAGAAAGAAATTGTTTTACTTCGTATAGAAATCCTTTATCATTGTTTGCAAGTAGTATATTATCCACATATAGAATAAAGAAATAAATTTTACTCCCACTAACCTTCTGGCATATACATCCATGATATTTTCTTCAAAACCAAATGAAGAAATAACTTCATGGAATTTTAAATACCACTGTCGGGAGGCTTGTTTCAATCCATATATGAATTTTTTAAGTTTACAAACTAAATGTTCACCATCACTGGAAGAGAATCCTTTAAGTTATTTCATATAAACCTCTTCTTCTAGATCTCTATTAAGGAATGTCGTTTTCACATCCATTTGATATAACTCTAAATCAAAATGAACTATTAATGCCATAATGACACGAAAAGAATCCTTTTTAGACACAGGAGAAAATGTCTCTATGTAATCAATTCCTTCTTTCTAAGTGAACTCTTTGACAACAAGTTTAGTTTTGTATCTCTCAATGTTGCCTAATGAATCTTTTTTAGTTTTAAAGATCCATTTACACCTTATGGGTTTAAACCCTCTAGGCAACTCAACAAAATTCTAGACTTTATTTGTTGACATAGAATTCATCTCATCTTTTATAGCATTATTGTTGACAACTCATAGTTTGTGAAAATGATTCCGGATCATTTATGATTCCAATATTATAATCTGAATCTTGTAAATACATAATATAATCACTAAAAATTGATGATCTTTTTACTCTAATAGATCTTCTTAATGTTATTTCAACATTTTCTTGAGGAATATGTTGTACAACTGGTTGTTCAACAATCTGATCTACTAAAGTATCACTAGTATGTGGAATTTGATTATCATTTAGTTGAATATCAACCATTATTTTATCAACATTCATTTGTACCGAAGGGATGTTGTTGATGACAATCATTTTAGCACTTGAAGTTTACGGTTTTAAATGATCATTCTCAAAAATTATATTCTGAGATTGATCTTTTCCACTGTTCAAGTCATTCTTAAGAAATTTAGCATTTCTTGATTCCACAAACTTAATATGATATAATAGATAGTAAAATTTGTATCTTTTAAACTTTTATAAATATCCAACAAAATATCCACTAATGGTCCTAGAATCCAATTTCTTTTCATGCAAATTATAAACTCTTATTTCACAAGGACAACCCCAAACCCCAAACGCGTACATGTTGTAAACTTGATTTTCAATCTTTTCATAACTCAAATGGCATTTTAGAAATTGTCTTAGTTGGAACCCGGTTTAATATGTACACAACTATCTTAAGAGCTTCCATCCACAAGATTTTAGGAAGATTGGAGTTGCTAAGCATACTCTGTACCATATCTAACAATGTTTGATTTCTTCTTTCTACTACACCATTTTGGTCTGGAGAACCAGGCATAGTGTATTGGGCAATAATCTCATGTTCTTGAAGAAACCTCATAAATGGCCCATATGCTTGTCCATTATCTGTGTATCTACTATAGTATTCACTACCTCTATCAGACCTCACGATTTTTATTTACTTACCGCATTATTTCTCTACTTTAGTTTTGAATATTTTAAAAGTATCTAATACTTTATCCTTTGTATTCAGTAAGTAAAAATACATAAATCTTGAATAATCATCAATAAAAGTGATAAAATACTTGTGACCATATGAATTTATACTAAAATTACAAATGTCTGTGTGTATGATTTTTAATAAGTTTCAGCTCTTATTGACACCTTTCTTTGACTTATTGGTATGTTTACCCTTTATACAGTCCACACAAGTTTCAAAATTAATAAAATCTAAAGTACTAAGTACTTTATCATTTACTAACCTTTTGATTCTTTCTATGGAAATATGTCTTAATCTCCGATGCCTCAACATAGAAGAATTTTCATTCATAACACTTCTTTTTGCACCAGTATGAGTATGCATTGTATTATAACAAATATTATTTTGTAAATTAATATGAAAAAGACCATCAGACAATGTACCATTTCCAACAAAATTTAATTTATAAAAAATTTTCATAAAAGAATCTGAAAAATTGAAGGAATATTCATAGGGTACAAGTTTAGAAATAAAAATTAAATTCTTAAAAAAATTATAAATATAAAAAGTCTTTTTCAAATTTATTACAACATCACTATTGAAAACTAAACTGCATATCCCAATAGCCTCCACAGTTGAGTTTATTTTATTTTCAGAATAAATAAAACGCTCAGCTCCCACTAATTTTTTTAGGTTTTACAAGCCCTGCAAAACATTCGTAATGTGGATTGTAAAACCAGAGTCAATCCACCATGTGTTATGACAAACTTCAGCCATATTAGATTCATAACTTACAAGAGAAAAGAAAATACCTTTCTTATTTAGCCATTACTGAAATTTAATGCAATCCTTCTTTATATGTCCCTTTTTTTTACAAAAGAAACATTTAGATTTTTTCTTTATTTCAGCTTGGACAGGTATTTTGCCTTTCCCTTTCTCGTTAATCTTTCCTTTTGTTGCCAAATGTGCACTTTGAATATTTACTTCCATCTTCGCAATCAACCTCCCTTCTTCTTGAACACACATAGTCAACAATTCATTAATTGACCATTTATCTTAATGTGTGTTATAAGAAACTTTG
Source organism: Khaya senegalensis (assembly GCA_032402905.1). NCBI lineage: Eukaryota > Viridiplantae > Streptophyta > Magnoliopsida > Sapindales > Meliaceae > Khaya > Khaya senegalensis. Next base: position 4,594,945 of record CP135556.1, on the reverse strand, counting down.
AAGGATCCATATGGTTGTGAAAGTGAATTCAAGATATAGTGTACAAGGAAAGGTTCATACATTGTCACATCTAAAATTTTCAGTTGAGCCACAATGTCCCTTATTTTCATGATATGCTCTCGCACATTAGTAATAGTGGTGAATTTTATGAAAAAGAATTACATAATAAGGATACTAGTTAGTGCTTTATCTGAAGACTCAAATTGTTCATCAATAACCTTCATCAAAGCACAGACATTATCATGCTGAGCAACCGAACCACGTATGCTAGTAAAAATTTTAGTCTTTATAAATATTACACTAAAGCGATTAGATCGCTTCCAACGTTCATAAAATTTAATTTGTGCCGAAGTACTAGCATCAGTAATGGGTGGTGGTTCGCCTTTTCGTATAGCATAATCTATATCCTACCACCCTAAATATAACAATAATTTCTCTTTCCATATCTTATAATTATCTCCAACCAATTCAGGAACATCTAAATTGATATCAGATATTTTTGTAAACTGTGATACTGCAAAAATACTTACTTATAATAAATTTTATTGAGGTTTAATCATTATCATCTTTTATCAATATAAAATATGTACAAAATATGAATCACATAATATAAAATATCATCTGTGGGCTAAGTATTTTATTTAAATAAATTCACATATTTTAATAATAAAACTATTATATTATATCCAATTTCTTAACTCCTGTGAATAAATTAAGAAAAATAATATAATATTTTATCTTAATTAATCATATAAATGTAATAAAAATTTCTGTAGGATAAAATTTATCACATCTAATTTGATTAATTACAATTAATGTCTTAAACTTTATGTAATCCTAACTTAATATAAAGTTTCATTTAATTTAAGGATACTGTGGCTACTCCCTATTGTATTAAATTTTATGGATCATTAAGACATTCTAATATATAATTATGTTTTAATATTTATACCTTATAGAAATTTCTCCAAAATATTTCTATATTCATTGTACAGGTAACAGAGAGTAATTTATTTAACTAATAATCACAGTAGATCAATTCCTAGAAAAGATTGGAGGGGTTACAAGCGGTCTCACTTAAAATCCAACCTCCTTAGATAGAATTTTTTTCAAACATGTAATTAAAAGTAAATAAAATACTACAATTATACCTAACAATAGTACTTAATATGATATTTTATCATTTGCTTAAATTTGATGCATTTTTGTTTTTAATGAATCTGTATACTAACTACTATTTCTATAATGTATGCATAAATACATAAATCAAGCAAATTATACTATTGCATATACAAAA
>CP135556.1:4573839-4593148 GCA_032402905.1 Khaya senegalensis | reverse complement strand
TATTATTATTATTATTATTATTATTATTATTATTATTATTTAAAAAAGCCCCTTAATAACTAGCTAAAACGCTTCAACAGTATATCAGTATAGAATTAGTTGAAATCTATGCTTAGTAAATGTATCAGTATCACTAACCAGATCTCTTTTTCTCTTATTTCTTTCTGCCATAATATTATAAAGTAAGGCAAGCATTGACCCCAGCTATTATTAGCTGTTGGAAAGATCCTATCTGATTCTCTTCGATTTCATTTGTTTAAAGTAATCTTGATTCTAGAAACCCTTTTCTTAAGTACACAGTTTTCTCGGTGTGCCCATTATTAATAACACTAATTTTTAGATTACGCCTTCTCTCGATCAAATATTATATGAGGTTATTTTTATTAATTATTGATGAAATTAATTATCATATAACGAGTGAGGAAACTTTGTTTTGTATATTCTTATTATTCTTCTTCTATAAGAAGCATAATTTATCACTAAACATAGTTATTCTAATTTCAATGTCGACAATAATGAAGAAATGACAAATAAAAATAAAAGATTAGAATATATAAACTTCAATGTGATACTATCAAAGTTTTAAATTGTATTAGCTGTTGTAAGATTTTTATTATAACTTTTGCATCATAATTTGGAGTTTAAATTTTAATTATTATTTTTCTACACTTGTTTACATTTCTTTAGGTTTAGGAATCATATTATTCTTGTTATCAGTCATGGTAGGAGGAGTCTAACTAATAAGTATAGAATGCCATGTTTTTTTATCAATAAATTTGATAAAAGCTATCATCCTTAACTTCCAATACGAGTAATTCAAGCTATCAAATAGTGGTGTTCAAGAGATGGATCCTCCTTCCCTTTGAGAATCCATACTTATAATAATGAATTAAAACACTAAAATCTCACCAATAAATTAGTCTCTGATACACATTGAGAGATTCTTTTAGTAGGTGATTACTATATTTTAATGTTCAATAAATTAAATCAACACCTTACATATCAAGTAAAAAAAGAAATAATTTTAACGTAATTCAAATTTCTTACTTCTACTTCCATGAGGTCATACTTAGAGAAAACAATCTTCTACGAAATAAACTATATAAACACTAATAAATTTATACAAAATTAAAGATTCCTATTTTTTGTTGTCAGCGTTATAAAATTTACATATCATAAGTAATATTACAATATTAAATATATTTTTGTTCAATTATTAAGTTTATTTTTATAAGACTTTATGAGCTAAGAACTATTGTGGATTATTATTTTTAGTCAAATTTATTTAATTATAAAGGCCTATAATAATATTTTATTACTTTAGAAAGTATTAGGAAACCTTAAAAAGTTTTGTTTAGTATTAAATTTTTCTAAACCACAAGAAAAACCGTCAAGTATAAAAAATAGATATAAATAGATTATTGCTTATGAAAAAGGGTTCCTCAAGTAAAATATACACTTATTTCTAAGGACATTAAGGATTTCATATAAGCAAATTCAGATATTGAATGTAAATTTAGATTTTTTTTCTTAATTTTGTAATACTATTGATTATTAAGAATATATCATGCAATTGCTGAAAAAATATTTCATAAAAGATGATAATTAGAAAGTTTTATAACTTATTTGGGATTTTAGACATGAATTTCTTGTAATAATGAATTAATGATTTTTTTTTTTGGTGAATAATGAATGTAAGAAATATAAACTTTACAGATTTAATATATAATAGTAGATCAATTTGAGATTTGTTTGATAAAACTATACGGTTACGATCTTTATCAAGAAATCAATTTATTGACAACCCTTTAACACAAATGAATCAAATATAAACATGAAACAGGAAACTAATCAAGCAATCAATGAAAAAGAAATGCATAATTACGTGGTTTGGCTTAGAGCCTACATCCATGAGTCAAACACCAGCAAGCTTCCATTATCAAGAACAATGATTACAAATGTCAAGAGAGAGCTCTTAACTTCTCAAAGAACTCAAGAATACTCTAATTTGTTAACTACAGACTTGAGAATCATTAGCACAAGTAACCAACTTAACCAGCTAATATATACTCTGTTTCAAACTTAATGAACTCTTTAAAATAGAATAACAACCTAGCTGAGAGAATAACCAATTAGATTTTAACACGTCATTTAAAATTTCCTAAGTTCCCCTATAGAAATGCTAAGAACACCTTTCAACATTTCTTCACCTTGTTCGAAGCCTTCTTCATTTTGTTGATGTTGATCCTTTCATTCTTCATGGCTTATTAGCATCTAATGCCTAACAAATCCAAGCACAGCTTGAATTTAGCAGACGGCAATACTTTTGTAAGCATGTCAGATGGATTGAAATCATTATGAACTTTCTGAATTTTCACAAATCCTCTTGCAATCTCTTCTCTAACAAAGTAGTGTCTTATATCTATGTGTTTGGTCCTCTTATGGAATACCTGATTTTTTGTAAGGCAAATAACACTTTTATTATCACAATTTATCATTACAGCTTCTTAGTACATCCACAGTTCACTCACAATTCCCCTTAACCACAAAGCTTCTTTCACAGTTTTAGTTATGACAATAAATTCAGCTTCTGTAGAGAACAATGCAACAATTGATTGCAGGTTTACCTTCTAACTGATTAAGCATCTATTAAGACTAAAAAAGGTACCCTGAAATAGATCTTCTCTTATATTCTTCTCTTATATTTTTCTCCTACAAAGTCAGAGTTCACGAACCCAACTACCTACTACTGTTGAACTTTATCTTTTCCATACACCAATTCATATTTTAGTGTTACCTTTAAGTACTTTAGAATCCACTTAACCACATACCAATGTTCTTTACCTATATTTGATATATACTTACTTATAACACTCACAACAAAAGCTATATATGGCCTTGTACACATCATAGTATACATCAGATATCCATGACCTAAGCATAAAGAATTCTGTCCATGTTAGTTTTGTCTTGATCAATTGTTGGATATTAAGATGTAAACAATTTAAAATGACCTACCAAGGGAGTTTGAACTTGTTTTAAATCCAACATCCCGAACCTACTCAATACTTTTTCAAGATACTTTGCTGTGACAAGAATAAAATTCCTTTTTTCCTTTTCCTTTGATTCTCTATTCTAAGAATGTTCTTTGTAGCCACCAAATCCTTTATTTTGAACTTATTATTAGATAAGGTCTTCAACTTATCTATTTCATGTTTCCCTTTACATGCTATAAGCATGTCATTAACATACAAAACTAAATAGATAACTCCACCTTGTTTCAGCTCTTTATAATAGATATAATTATCATATTTGCATCTTTTAAAGCCATGCTTTGTTATGAATTGATCAAACCTCCAATTGTTAGTATATGCCCTAAATCTAATAATGTTTTGGATGTTTGATACATTTGTATTATGACATTTTGATTTATATATTTTATTTAATTATTTAATTAGTATTATATATTTGTATATTTAATAAATATAATAATATCTTTAAAATAAAAAATTTAATTAGTTGAACACTATTCTTAAATATTCCTAGTCAAGCATTATTATGAATAGGGTAACAATAATGCATGAAAACTAGTATGTGTAGTGATTGATAACAATATGTGTGTGTTATGATATAGGATATTAAATCAATACATGTGTACAAGTTAGTAAACTAATGTACTAAACTGACCCACCATAAGAACACTACGTAAATTATTATATGAATGTCAAAAGTGATTTTTATAGTGATAATAGTGTATGTAATTTTTAGACTTGAGATCACAATAGTTTCTAACATAAAAAATAATATATTTTGATATTCTCAAACGTCATCTATAATAAGATGGACTACAAAGAAAATAATCAAATATATCATAACTTATGTAGAAAAATGTGTGATTAAGATATAATTTGTTTCTTCTATACAATGAGAGTGATATTTTAAACCCTTTAATTGAGTAAGATTTTGAAAAATATATGGTCATACTTAAATAAGTTAATATGTGATATTAGTTTTATTTGATCTCAAGATATTAAATAAATATAATTAAACTATACGATGATGACATATTTTATGTCTCATACTCAATTAAGATATTTATGATAAAGAGATTGAATTATACGATGACATTAGTCACAGATAAGATAATGTCAAACCACTGATATTCTTATTACTTGGATAGTTATAATATGTTGCTAGACATCGCTCATTATTTTTAATACTAAAATTAAATTTTAGTGCTACTGTCAACATTACGAGAACCTATTAGATCACATATTAAGATCGAAATATAATATATATATATATATATATATATATAGTATTATAAAATTTTTATATATTAAGTTATTTGAGTTTTAATTTTGACTAAACTCATTATGTAAAGATTAGACAAATTTATTAATGCATATTTTACTAAATAAATTAGACTTTATAAGAATGCTCAACTAAATAGTTTAAGTCAAAATTAAAAATTTAAAATAATAACATATAAATATGTAATATTTATATTTTTAAGAATATGCCAAGGATTTATTTTTGTATCTTTACTCATAAAAAGAAAAGAATGTATAAAACATCATACACTCAAATCATAGGAATTAACACTCTGATTAAATTTTTAATTATGTGGATAGCATAAAAATGCAAAGGTAATTGATCTATGCTCGTGGTTTGATAAGGATCATCAACTAGAGATATATAAATATTTATTGTATTGAATTATATATTTACGATAACACTAGAGTTTGTCGCATGATTTTGAAAAGCAAACTATTTATTTTATGTAATTTCACTGTATGCGTGTATTGATTTGCTTACAGTGATATCAGAGCCAACTTGCAAATAAGTCTAGTTATTTTTTTTTTTTTGTACATGAGTTCATATTAATGCATTACAGCATGTGATTGTAACTAAATATGACTTTAGTCGTCTTTTCTTTGTATATGAGTTCATATTAATGCGTTACGGTATGTAATTGTGACTAAATATGATTTTAATTATTCATTCTCTGTATATGAGTTCATATTATTACATTATGACACGTGATTATGACTGAATATAATATGATTTTATATTTATGAATATATGTTTTATTAAGTATGGTGTATGTTTATGGCCCATTAGACCAATGTGATTGGATTCATAAAACTACAATCAACTACATTTAATGAAGTTGCATTTACCTTAAGATTTGAAATATTAATGTGATATGGGCTACAAATATATTGCATTTATTTTCTTGTTATGCATGATATAAGAAAAATTAGTTAAATAAATATATAGGTAAACCAATGTATGAGATGTATGATATATAATAAAATGATGAGATTGTTTCTAAAATCAAAATTCCTCATAACTAAAATATTAAGCCAAGTCTTCCAATGAAAAGCACTCGTCAAGGCCTTAATTGGATATATGTGTGCTTGCCAAAGTAAGATACTATACCAATCTCGGTGAGGCGTAATGGAATAATAGTGATATCCAAATTGTTGTCATTGGGTTAGACTTAACTAGATCATTTTAATAGGAATCAGAACCTAGAGGCAATGAATTAGGTATACTCTATTAAATGGACTAGAACAAGTGTTGTTCACTCAATATCTAAGAATTGCATATGATGCAATTAGCAAATGTTACCTATTTAAATAGCCAAATTTTGGGTGATTAACCAAAACTAACTCAAGATAAGGTAAAATATGGATCTTAGTCCGCTAGAAATTTTTAATATGAAATTTTTTGAATTAATAGTGAGGGTTATTAATTTGAAAAAAAAAATAGTGTGAGTAATATTTAATTAAAATTTGATTAAATGTATTATTATATGATACTTATTTTGTATATTATGTTGTAAGTTATTATTATGGCATCAAGTAACACCAACACATTGTTATTGCAATTAGTCCTTGAGAAGGACAATTTGAATAGGATAAACTTTCTTAATTGGTATAGGAATTTGAGGATAATTCTCAAGCAAAAAAAAAAAAATTTTATGTCCTAGAGCAACCCATATCTGAGCCACCTGCTGTTAATGCCTCACGAACTAAGAAGGATGCTTATAAAAAGCATCAAGAAAATTCTTTAGACGTCAGTCGCCTCATGTTAGTTACAATGATACTAGATCTTCAAAAACAACATGAGAAAATATAGATGTTTGATATGATCAAGCACCTCAAGAAACTTTATCAAGGGCAATCGCGCCAAAAGAGGTATGATGTCTCCAAAATCTTATTTCAGTGTAGAACGTCATAAGAAACCACAGTTAGTGCTCATGTACTCAAGATAATTGGGTATATCAAGAACTTAGAAAGATTGAATTTTTGTTTAGCTTAAGAGTTGGCCACTAATACTATTTTGCAATCGTTACCAGATAACTTTAGTTAATTTGTCCTAAATTACAATATGAATGAAATTGACAAGAGTTTTCCTAAATTGTTAAACATGTTATGAACAATTGAAGCAAAAATGAAAAAAAAAAAAAAAAAAAAAAAAAGAAGTCTAAGCCTGTATTGATGGTAGAAAAGGGCAAAGGAAAGTTTAAGGCAAATGGTAAGAATAAAAAAGATAATAAGAATAAAAATAAGTTCAAGCTCAATACATCTGCACCAAAATTGAAAGGTAAAGTATTTAAAGAAAGGACATAGTTTCATTGTGGTAAAATCGAACATTGGAAGAGGAATTGTAAAATCTACTTAGAGAATCTAAAGAAAAAAAGAAGTGGGACTTCTACTTCAAGTATTTTTGTTATAGAAATTAATTTGTCTACTTCTATATCATGAGTATTAGATACTGGATATGGTTCTCACATTTGTCTTAATGTACAAAATCTTAAAAAAAGTATAACATTGGCAAAGGGAGAAGTAAACCTATGCGTAAGAAATGGAGTAAGAGTTGTTGCATTAGCCGTAAGAATATATGTTTTATCTTCGCTCACTGGGCTTGCTTTAGAATTAGAGAATTGTTATTATGTATCTTCATTAACTAAAAATATTGTTTTAATTTTTTGTTTGGACAATATTGGTTGTTCATTTATAAAAAAGATAAATATTATTCTATTTATTTAAATGAAATATTTTTATGGTAGTGTACATTTGATTAATGGGTTTTATATTCTAAATCTTGATATGCCCATTTATAATATACATACTAACAGAATTAAATCAAATGATTTAAATTCTACTTATCTTTAGCATTGTCGCTTGGACCATATAAATGAGACTCGTATTTTCAAGTTTTATAAAGATGAATTTTTGGACTCATTTGACTTTGAATCTTATGAAGTATATGAATCTTGTTTTTAGGCAAGATGATTAAGACCTCCTTCACTGATTATGGTGAAAGGGTAAGTGAGTTGTTAAGCCTTATACATAGTGATGTATGTAAGTCTTTCAACACGCAAGTTAGAGTAGGAGATCAATACTTTATTACATATATTGATGACTTTAGTAGATATGGCTATGTGTATCTTATGAAGCACAAGTCAGAATCCTATGAAAGGTTTAAAGAATTTAAGAATAAAGTACAAAAATTACGATCTTTATCAGAAAATCAATTTACTGACAACTCTCTAATACAAACAAGTCAAATATAAGCATGAAATACAAAACCAATCAAGCAATCAATAAAAGGAAATGCAGAATTATGTGGTTTAGCTTAGAGTTTACATCCATGGGTCAAACACCAGCAAGCTTCCATTATCAAGAACAATGATTATAAATGTCAAGAAAGAACTCTTAACTTCTCAAAGAACTCAAGAACACTCTAATTTGTTAACTACAGACTTTGAGAATTATCAGCATAAGTAAAACCCTTCAAAACAGAAAAACTACCTAGCTTAAAGAACAACCAATTAGATTTTAACACGTCATTTAAAATTTCCTAAGTTCCCCCATAAAAGTGTTGAGAACACCCTTCAACATATACATCTGTGACGTCATGAGTAATTTTGTTTTATTTCAAACTATTAAGTTTTTAATTTTGTAATGATTTTCAAATCTAACCCTAAGATGAAAACAACTACTTATTTTTGCATAATGTTTGAATGACAAAATTATTTTGATTAATCTAATGATCTTTTAAATTAAAAAAATTATTCACACTATTTTTTGAATATATCTATTATTTCATATTAAAGTTTCAAGGTCAAATTATATTTCTTATTCTAATTGTTATGAATTTTTTTAATGAACTTGACTCATTATAGATTTTTGTTGGAAGAATCTAAAAAATTTTAAAAAATTTTATTTAAAATAATTATTGAATGGATTTAGCCCAAAATATTTTATAATTGAATTGCAATATGTCTATATCTTTACAAAATTGTATGATATTTTGGTATGTATTCTATTTTTTAAAAATTGAACAGTGGAAGCTATTCTATAAATTTCTGGAACTATTAAGATAAGTGAACAAATTGAGAATGGTAGTAAAAATAGTTTTACGTGAAATTAGGAGTCAATATTTTTATGTGATCTAATACTATAATTCCTAAATATGATGTTCTAATTTCATAAGAAAATAATGTTATTTAAGGTATAAAAAAAATTATTAAACTTCATAAAGTCAGTTTTGACAAATTTAGGAATATTAAATTGCAAATGAATTGGATGATGTAAAGGCCTAATAAGATATGTTATATTTTGCAATAATGTATACGAGGCTTACAAATATCATCTTTAGGTTAAAGTGATAAAGTTAATTTCATTTGTAATCATCAGAGCATACATTATTTTATAGTCATTGGACGATTTTGTAATCAAAAGTTGTTTTGAAACAATCTTCCAGGTCTTTTGGGTACCGTTGCAGATGATCTGGTTATTCGTTTGTTTAATGTTGTGGCTTTAGTATGGTTCATAAATTTAAGGGTCACACAGACTGGGTTACAAATTTGTGTTTCAGCAAGAGTGGGAAATGGCTTCTGTTATCCAGCATGGATGGTAGTCTTAGTATTTGGGATGCAATCTTAGCAAGACTAACGCATGCAATACATGTTGATGTGTCTAACATAATGTTGTCTCACCTAATATAAATATTTTATAGAAATGACAAATTAAATTATCGTGTTATATTCATATCATGTTGTATCTATGTTATGTCAAATAGAGGTTAATCTAAATCCGATTTATTTATTAATCGTGTCAAAAAAATCAAATACAGATATGATTCGTTTATTAAATAAATAATTTGGATATAATTGATTTAAACATGATTAATAAATAAATTATAAACCAATTATAAACAAATCTTAAACGAATTATAAACGAATTAAGATGATTTGTTTAGATACGATTAATAAATAGATAGTAAATGAATCGTAAGTGAATCATAAATAAATTAATATAATATTTTTATTCATTTATGACACAGATTTATTTATAATTATTTTATTTATTTATTAATTATATTTTAAATGAATAAATAAATTTGATAGTTTAAATACAAATACAACAAAATTATTAAATATATGATATGAATACGACACATTTATTATTCGTATTAAATTTTTAAAATTTAAATCCGTTTATTTGCTTGAAATTGTGTCAAATAATTGTATAGTCATGCACATTGCCAGCCCTAATATTTTAGCAACTACCATGTTGATCAGAATGGTGTTTACTTATGGTACGTTTTTCGTTGGATATAATCATTAGCTTGGGTTGTATCATTTAAAGCATCAGAACATTTGTTGGAGTTATTTTCTACTGGACTTTTTCTGATTGGGTGAATTACTAAATTGCATAGTGAGCGATGGCCTCTTGTATTCTTAGATTAACTCTCAATAGCTGGTAATTTCATCGAGGTTAATTAGTACTTCTTGACATAAACCTATCCGTCATAGAACATGTCCGATTAGTGCTAAAAAGTAATAACAATTAAAACACCATTAAAACGTGACTTCTTAGACTATTGGTACTTTCAAAGAACATGCTCTATTATTCCTTAAAATTACTATAAAATTAGACCACTACTTCCTAGAAAAACAAATAAAAACACGTTACAAAGAACAAACAATCACAATTATCAAACAAATTAAAATACGTTAGATTTACTATGCCCTAGACAAATTCAAGAATGATAAATCTTCAATTTTTTCTAAGATCTACTATAAACAAAACTAATTCATATAATAAAAAGTAATAAATAATTTTAATGCAGTGAATTGATCACAAAAGAAAACCTTACGAAAAATGTTTTACAGGATTAAAACCTTTCAACTTGTTATAGGAGCCATTTAAAATTTTTACTATAATAAGAAAAATTTACAATCAATAATTATCAAGAACTCTCGATATGCTAAAGAGTGACACACTTTAGTTATTCGTTATTTAGAACTTTGAATCCTTCTTGCCAATAAAAATCATGAATGATCCATTTATTCAACTAAAATTTCAGCCATTAACGTTTTTCAGAACTTCGAAAGTCTCACAATTGGATTCTATAGGGAAAGAAACTGTAAGAAACTCTCAAGTAAAATCACCAAAATAAATTGCAAACTCAAAGAAGATATTTATGTTTTCACTTAAAAATAATAATGAACAATGCTCTTAAATTATTTAGAGGTTAAAATCCCAACTCAGAAACCTCTCAAAATTACAAAAACGACGTTCACCCAAACCTAAAATGTCAAAAGGCATTTTAGATTATCGACATGCGCTCAGGCGTAGCTCGGGCATGCGTTTGGCGGGAAAAATAACTTATCGTTCACTCGGACGCCAAGCTGGCATGCTATTGGCGTGGAAATCTTTTTATTGCTTGCCCAGGAGCCAAGCTGGCATGCTATTGATACCAACCTTCTGTGCCATGTTGGCTCAGGCGCCAATCTAGTATGAACTTGGTAAGACTTATAGATTTCATCTTCTCGATTGGCTCGAGCGCAAACTTGACTAGAGAACAACACCAATCTTCTGTTTCCTCATCCTTGCCTTTACAACACATATTTTCATTATGTCATTCTTTATACAATTAAAACCCCTTATTTTGTTCATGAAATCGGCCAACAACTAAAATCCTAACAATTCTAATCACTCGTACAGACTCTATTGGATGAAGAGCAATATGTCCGATCTCAGAAAATGGACATTTCTTTAGAAGAGCTTCTACAAGATTATGAAAAATATATTTTAAGAAATTAAAAATATTTATTAACATTCCAACCACAACTTTATCACTCGTGTCTCTTAAGCCAATAACAATAATATTTCAAATTTGATGGTGTTGTTCATATTGTCCTATGATTATTTTTTTATTATTTTTTTGACCTCGACAACATTACCGACAACTGAAAAAACGCCAGTAATCTTTATTTTTTGTTTATTCTATTTATAAAATAACAATTAATAAACAAAAACAGTTTAACAATAAATTTATTGTGATATTGTTACGCTCCAAATCTGACACACATCATATTTGTCGAATTAAGGTGTACAACTCTATATTCATTTGCTAAACTTCACAATAATAATCTTTTTTTTTTTAAATACTTCATCAAATAAATTCAAATAATCATTCTCAATGCCAACAATAATCTAATCAAACTATAAATATCCAAAAGAAACATTCAAGGTAAATATAAAAAAATGAGTTAAAAATATTACATAAATTTTTTTATTCATAATCTAAAACATAAATAAATAAGCTCTCCGAAGACATCCTCCAATTCAAGTTACATGCTCACCATTTTAAGTAACTTATCTTAAAAAAAAATAATTGACTAGGAGTAAGCTGTCAACTTGGTAAGTAAAACCATTCATAATATGTACATAAATTTTTACTTGATTCTAAATGCAATAAAAACAAATAAATAAATTTGTAAGCCATTTTATTTAAATATCATACAAACACAATTTTAATAATTTTTTAATTAAATAAAAATTTAATGTTCATAAATTTCATAAAAGAATATGTTAAAATCATATTTCATAAAATATGAGTACAGAATTATATAAATCTTACATTATAAATATATATCATCTATAATCTCATAGTATCACATGTACTTCCGGTGACCTGGCCAATTAACATAATATCATCTATAATTCCGATGACCCGGCTAAAACCATAATCGTGTGCACACTTAGAACATAACACCAGCTGGTCTAGATAGATATCAATCGTAGTCAAATATAATTATAATCATACAACTATGAACAGAGGAGCCAAAACAATTCATTTCCATCAAACAAATAAAAATCATTTAATAACATAGAACTTACATAGATTTATTTACAAAGCATTTAAGAATTTAATATATTTTACAAATAAACATTTAGTTTCTAATAAACAATTAATAACACATTTGAAAAACATACAAATTTTAAGAATTCATAATATGATTTCATTTATTAAATAATCAAATAACTTTTGAATCAAAAATTCATGTTAAAACATATTTCAAAAATAACCCAAATTACATCATGAATGGAATTACTTACCTCGAACTAAGTCAATACCTTGTCTACTTCTAATGGTCAGTCAAAGGTTTCAAGCTTATTATAATAATGAATTATCTCATCAAAATACTTAAAAATAGTACATAAGTAAATTTTTACATGACTTGGTTATAACTATTCTTCTCACTTATGAACTCACTCCAAAACCTCTAATAAATTTAGATTTTGACTCCCAATCTATAATGTAGATGAAATTCAAACTTTACATATTTTCTAAGCACACTCTAAAATATCATATATAAATTTTTTATAATATTTCAGAATCAAAAAGATACTTTAAAAAAAATAAACATTTAGAAAAACAGTAAGTTGTTAGGATTTTCAAGACTCATTGGAAAATTTATAAATATTAAAATGCAATTTCAAAAATTATAAAATTTATACACAAAATAGTAAACATGTATACAAAGTTTCATAAAAATTTTCATAATTTTTAGAGGCCTATTAATATCTTAAAATAATAAAAATTTCAGAAAATGTAAACCTGTCCAATATATTTCAAAATTGAGATTAACTTAAACTAAAATTCATAAGTATTTAAATATATTTCTAAAAATCACCAAATTTATACAAAAAATAGTAAACATATGTGCAAAATAAAATAAAAAATTTCATGATTTTCTAAGGACTTTTCGTATCACAAAATAGTAAATATTTCAGAAATAAAAGCATGTTCAAAATTCTTGTAGAATTGAAGTTCATTTAATCTAAAATTCATAAACATTAAAATACAACTTTAAAAATTCTAAAATTTATATATCACATAGTAGACATGTATATAAATCATCATATAAAATTTTGTAATTTTTAAAAACCATTTGATGCTTCGAATAATTTTAAAAAATGTAATAAAAGTGCAGAACACAGAAAATTTCATATTTGAAAACCTATCTTTAAAATTTTGTATAAAATTAAATTGAAATCTATTTTCTATAAAATAAAATTCTATAGTTTCCTGATATATGAAAATTCATATTCTGAAAATTATATTAAGCATACTTATCATAATTTAATTAAAATAATTCTATAGATAATATGCTCTGAAAATAATGTAAAGTCCTAATATGATCAATTCATCAATTTAATACCAACTAAACAAGAAATACCATATTACAAATATTAATCCTCAAAATTCTATTTAAACTAAACTAAAGCATGTGAAAAATAAATCTAAAATAAATTAAATAAATCAAATCTTACCTTTGATGATTGAGAACTTAAGAAAACTATAAAACTCAGAGAAATCCTTTTGTTTTGTACATAAAAGATAAAATAGGAGATAGAAAGAAAAAGATCATATTTATATTTTACTTAAAATAAAATAAAATAAATATAAATATAAATAGAATCTTAATTAATATAATTATAATATTAAAGTAAAAATAAATAAATAAATAAATATCTTTATTTAAAAATTAAAATCCTTTTAAATTCAATTACTTCTTATCATTATCTACGTTTAAAATTTTTAAAACTTAAAAATTAAATTCAAATAATAAAATTGAAATTCTATCACATCTTATCATTGTTAAAGCTTAAACAAAATTTTAAACTAAAATAAATCAATAAATAAATTCAGGCAATATCCTACTATAACAAAAAGAACGTATATCACAGATATAATATTATTTTTTTAACAATTAATTATTCCCCTCAAGTAAATTTACAGTATTACACATTATAAAATGAAATTATGAAATAATTCTTTCGAAAGAAAGCTACTTAGGGCAACTTTAGGGAATGATTTTTTAATCATTTTTTTTTAAATAATTAACCAAACATAGTTGAAGTGCCAGATTGTGAAATAAATGATTATTTTTAAATGCAATACCATCCAAAACATGCACTAATATTAGTACAAATTAACACTTGTTTTGAGAAGGTGTGAAGACACAGTTGTAATATTGTCCAAGTGCCCATATGGGAAAGATATTTCTCCAAGCTGAGTAACTTATTGTACAATTCCTGATGAATGCTCCCATGATTTCCTGTAAAGCAAAACATATATTTCATCCTGTGAGTGAGGAATTGTATATGTGAATGAAGAATGAAGAATAAAGAATAAAGATTTATTTATTTACCTGTTGTGGAAAATCACCATTTTCCATTTGTGAATTAATCAGCACCTTTGCTGCACGATGTAATGGCGTTGGATCTCTACTGGCCTAATCCATTCATTTATATTAAGATAAAAAATAAACAATTAGTTCAATTTTAAGATTTTAGATATTGTATACAATTCAAAATTAATTAAATAATACATAATAATTAACTTACCTGCCCAGCTTCAATTAGAGCTAACATTGCCCATGCAGTGTTTACATTGTGTGATTTCTTTCCTTCCAGATTCGTGTAAACCTGAATTCAATTATATGTTCAGTGAACACCCACTTTAGAGATCGTATTTACCAATCATTCGTCCTGTTGTACTTGACAGGTAATGATGTTATTTACCTTGTCAACGCAAGAAAGGTAGCTTTCTCCCCATCCACCAGAAAGAAGCTGTTTGGATAGCAAGAAATCACATGCTTTTCTGATGGTATTGCTACTCTGATAAGTCCTACCAGCATCAACCAGCCCCTTAATTCCGAACCAAGTTCCATACGTGAAGCAAACTCCCCACGACCCATACCACGACCCATCTTCTCTCTGTATGCTCTCAATAAATTTGGCTCCCTTTGCTATAAATTGTTCGATCTCTCTCCTTCGATGATTCGGATATTGTTTCGTAAATGATTTCAGGCACTGGATTCCTGATGAAGTGCATTCCACATACCTATATTTGTTATCATTAATTATCAGTGAAAGTTCTCAACAACAATGCTTGCTTACATTATAACAGTCTCCTCTAATGTTAATGTTTACGCGTTATAAAATTTGAATTTAACGATTGAACAATAATGTGTAACTACTAAATAATATGTATAACATAAAAGTTTACACTTGTTTATCTTACTGATAATCTATAATGCTCTCTCCAAAACTTTCAACCGGATTGAGCATCTGCATTGAAAAGAAAAGTTGTGTCAAGACATTATAATAAATTTTTTTATTATCAGGGACTGAATCTAATTAAGGAGGAATAATTCCAAACCTCCATCCATGCATAAGATCTTGTACGTTCATACGATGCAACTCCTCCATTGCTATTCTGCAATTCCAAGAAAGATACATGCAGATTATTCAGTATTTATTTATTTGTTTATTTATTTTTAGCATTATTGATTAATAATAAGTGTGGCCTGAAGAACTATACCTGTAACGATAAGACAACATTAACAGCTTCGTATAACCGATTTAAGGGTATTGCTTCTCCTACAATGTCAAATGGCATTTTTGATAACAAGACTGCTACCTGTTGTTGATTAACAAGTTAGAAGAAATCTCACATTTTAATAAAATAAAATTAGAATTTTGGAAAATAAGAGTAATATGTTTGTACATTCAATGCTTCAGCAGTAGTATCAGTTGCAAGCCATCCATTATCAAGACTGGAGAATGGCCACCCTTCCTGATATTCGTGGCGATACCAAGAATTTGGATCCTCAAAGTTTCTTCTCTCAATCTGAAGAAGAAGAAAATATTAATAAGAAATCAGTTTACCATCTCACAATCATATATACAGACAAACATTGTATTTATTTAAAATTCGGACAAGCAACTCTTTACACATAAAATTTGATGAAAACTGTGAAGTGAAAATATAATAAATTACTTGAGTAGTTTTGATGTAATTGTTTGCTTTCCTAAGCATGGAACCATATTCATCTACAAGATTAGTAGACATGATTGCATGAACTGCAAAAGCAGTATCCCACAATTGAGAACCATTGTATGCCTGCAATGCAATGAAAATCAAGTTTGATTATCATTTTTAAATAAAAAAAAAAATGGTAAGAAAGAAAATTAAAATCTTGAATTTCGATTTGAATACCTGCATTTTCATTCCATCTTCGGCAACCCAGAGATAATCTTTAATTCTGGCGATGTGACATTTATATGCCTCAGAATTTGGATCTTCTACCCAACGGCAAACCATGTTTAGTAGCTGTAATAGTACCACGTTTAATTAGGCCATACATCTATCAAATTTTATATATATATACATATATATATATATATTTCTTTTAATATTTACCTTGTTGATTGCAGCAATGCAAATATATTGAGTGCTTTCATCCTCGTAATGGATGTGTTTGATGACAGTGTCAAGAGCAATCTGTCTTATTTTAGAGAATGGCCATCTCGTTAAAAGAGGTTCTACACATTTATGTGAAAAATCCCATATCATATCTTGGAATGCCGGGTGTTTTTGATAAAGATCCTCCTGTAAAAATATTTGTTATTTTTCTTTTAAAATTCAACGAGAGCGAGATTATAGAGATAAAGAAGAATTAAAAGATTACCTGGGCACAAAGATATCTAGCAGAGTCCCAATCAATTTGGCAATAGGGCAGAGTATAGAGTTCTTGTCTGAGAGATAAGATAAGAGAATTGATTGGTCCTACGAATCTCTGACCATATAAAAATGATGTTGGTAATAATACCATTCGAGTATGACACCACATCCTTCCTGCACATTCAGATTTTAATTTTACATGTCACAGTTACTTGCCTTGCCTTGCTTGATTCTAAGTACGTGGTTGTTTGTTTGTATTTTTATGCTCGTGCTAATTTGTTAAATTTAGCTATTTTAATAATTAAATATATTTATTAGTTTTAATTTTAAAAATTTTAAAAAGGTATTTTTTTTCTAAAAAAAAAAAAATTACTTATCATCATTTATGCATAACAGCAACCCAACCTGGATGAGTAGGTAAAAAATGAGGGAGAAGCCACGTTTCCGGAGATATTGGATTGCTCCCGCTCCAATCGTATACACCAAGTATCTGCATACAATAATAATATTCAAAAAAAAAAAAAAAAGAAATAATATGCATATAATTAATTAATTAATCTCATAGAGGCAGGGTATAAAGCAATAATGATACCGAAAGCCAAATCTTTCCCCACGAGGGAGTGTAGATAGCCCCACCACGATCAAGAATCCATTCACGAGCTTTCTCAATGGCATCGTTGATTTCCTCTCCGAGCAATCTCAGCGCCACGTACGAAAGTACTGTATTTTGCATTGAGCTGCTCGCTTCTATATGTAATCCCCAACCGCCGTCTTCATTCTATTTTATTTTTATTAATTAATTAATTAAATTAATACAAACGGAAAGCACTCTTAATTTTTTTGTTTACACTTTTATCTCAGTATAAATAATAATAATAATAATTACTGTAGTGATTTTTAATTTACCTGATGGTTATAGAGATATCGTAGCATCTCCCCTCGATGTTCCACTTGTAACACCGTTTTCAAATCACCCGTTATGTATAAACTAATCACCTATCACATTTATTTAAATTAATTATTTAATAATACAGATAATATAATCACAGATAATAAAATTAGTATAATAAATTATATAAATATATAATATGTGATCTATAAAGTCAACTAATCACTTAATGATGATGATTTAATTTAATTTAAACTAAAATTTGGAAAAATGAGATGATAAAAGTAGCATAAATACAAAAAAAAAAAAAATTACAATAGAAGAGTAGGGTAAAATAAAACCCAATATATATATACACACGGTTAAGCTGAATGCACCATAAATACAAATTAATTATTCTTCTAACATTAATATTAATATATCAGAAAATTAATGTAAAATGCATTAAATAAAAGGTAAATGACTGTTGAAGTTTTGACCTCATCTATAGATTAGTCAATCCCAATGATTTCGAAAATACCCAAAAGCATTTTTTTTAAATAAATAAAATTCATTTTCAAACTGGATTAAACTTTAGTGGCTCAAATATTATTTATCCTTAAATAAAAATAGTTGTATGATATTGACATGGAAACAAAATAAATAAAAAATAGTAAACCAAAGAATAAGAAGAAGAAGAAGAAGTGGTACCAGGCAAGGTAGAAGAAAAAGAGGGCCGGCATAGTCACCAGGCCAGAATCCATCCTCAACCTGAAGAGTTGAATAGAATCTCAGTGCCCTTCTCAATGTATTCTTCACAACTTCCTCATTTATTTCTTCTTCACTGCCCACTTTCACCTGCTCAGGTAGCTGCAACTTCTCCTTTGCAAACTGTATAATCAGAAACCAAACAATATGTTGACTAAATGAAAATTTTTTGAGCAGATTAATTTCAAGTTTAATGTATTATGATTGATTATTATTACCTGAAGTCTCATCAGCAGATCAGAACTGTGTTTTTTCTCAAACCTCTGGTTAGTGAACTCATTGCGAAGTTGGTCAACTTCTGCTCGTTCTTCAGGAGTTCCGAGATTTGGATCGAATTCCCAAACCTGTCTGCCTACATGATTGTTCAAGCTTTTAAGCCACGGTCCATCTCCTTCTGAAAGCTTCAGCTTCCACATTTTCTTGGTTTATTAAATCCTCCTGTCCTGAATTAATACTGAGCTTCTGCTGGTTTATATATACGGAGACAGACAAAGAGCCTGGTGAAGAGGAGAGGAGAGGAGAGGAGAGTTTGTCTAAATCCATGGTCTTATCTTGAAAAACATTGAATTCCGAGCTTTGCATTATTTAATTTCACTGAATTATAATTATTATTTTAAGTTTTGTTACAATATTTCACCGTTTTAATTACTTATCTCTTCCTATTAATACTTATCTCCTGTCAAAATTGTGATAAATTACCTTTCTCTTCCTGTCAGAACTTCTCTCTCTCAAAATTACAATAAATAATTTAATTTAATCCATAAGTGAATATTTTATTTCAATAACCCTTTTAATAGTAATATAATTATATTACTATTAAAAGGGTTA
>CP135556.1:4554243-4573775 GCA_032402905.1 Khaya senegalensis | reverse complement strand
TTTTAAATTTTCTTTTTTTGTAATTTTTTTAAAAAAAACCCTAACACCGAACTTAAATTCTTTCAAGTTTGCAGAATTTTTAATACTTTTTTAAAAAATAAGATATTATAATAAGTTTTTATTATAAAATAAATTCAACTAAAAATAATAATTTACAAATATTTTTGATCTATAAAAACAAATTTACTAATTTAACAAATAATTGTTTGATTTTATTAATAATTAATTAAAAAAATACTACACAGGGAAGAGAAAACGTAATCTAAAAATTAATGTTGTTAATGATGGGCTCCGTGACAAATTTTTGTGCCCTTCAGAAAAGGGATCCTAGAATCAAGATTATCATCTTAAACAAATAAAATCAAAAGAGAATCAAATAAGGATCTCTCTAACAGACTGTAATAGCTGGAGTCAATGCTTGCCTTTATTTTATAATACTATGGCAGAAAGAAATAAGAC
The DNA here is from genome assembly GCA_032402905.1 of Khaya senegalensis. NCBI lineage: Eukaryota > Viridiplantae > Streptophyta > Magnoliopsida > Sapindales > Meliaceae > Khaya > Khaya senegalensis. The sequence goes on along the minus strand of CP135556.1, from coordinate 4,573,316 downwards.
AAAAAGAGATCCGGTTTAGTGATACTAATACATTATTAAAAGTGCTTTTCCAATTAATTCTACATTGATATACTGTTGAAACGTGTTAGCTGGTTGTTAAGTGTCTTTTTTCAAAAACAATAAATAAATAATAAAGTGATTGTCTTGGAGTCAAGAGAAGAAAGCCAGCAAAGAACAACACGTGAATGGATTTTGTAAGAAGCATGTGGCATGTGCCGTGAAGATTCGACTCCTTCCATGGATTTGCTGAGTTCTTAAATCGATTTTCTTCTCGCAAGAAATCTGAAATTAATTGGACACGGACGCGTCGGCTACGGCGACGAGCTACACTTGGTTTACATTTGGAGGAGGTTTTCGTCATGGGACATGATTGGTTGGCGATTATTGCATGAAATATGTGTTTATTTTCAAAATTATTACATCTATTGTATGATTAATATTAAGTATTTTAATAATATTTTTTAGAAAATACAAAAAAAAAAAAAAAGCTAAAATACATATTTTAACACTTTTTCTTGAGCATTCTTAAATGAACCCTTCATATTCTCTTACGGCACTCCAAGTGTTACTTTATTTAGCATATAGTTATGTGCTGATTTAAACATAAAACTTACTTCTAGAGTTAATTAAATTTTTAAACAAAAAACCAAACGCAAGGATAAACACTTATGTTTTTTTAATTTAGTACTTATGTTGTGATAATTAGCATTGTCAAATGAGCCCTTATACCCTATTTTTAGTTTCTAATTAACTTCTAAAATCTATTTCTCTTTTTAAGATCTATTTATTAACTAGAGTTAAAAAAAAATTAATAATTTTTTTTTTTTTAAGAAAATGAGAATGAGTAGAACTATTTTATATTTTTAATATTCGCTCTATATCAAACTAACCTATAATAGAAAATATATTCTCACTATGAGAATAGATAATATGAGAGTATTTTTATAAATATTAAGTTTAAATATGAATCCACACATTGTTACATTTCGTTTAAGATTAAGAATATGCATAATCAAAAACAGTTTTCAAATATCTCCCATTATTTAGAACCTATATACCTCTTTGAATTTCTATTGTGTTGCTTATATGTATATACATACATGCCAACAAAGAAGAAAAAAATTAGATGGAGATTAGAGAAAGAAATTAGAAAATCAGTGTGGAGATTGATACAAAGTAATAGAACAGAAACTAAGAATTCAAGAAAACTACTTACTGCTTTAATGACTCCTCACAAATATCAATGGAAAAGAGGAAATGTTAGATGTGGATGAGATAATAGATGAATGCCAAGGCTTTTATTTTGCAGGAAAGGAAACTACAAGAAATATTTTATTTTGATTTGTTATTGTAGGTATATATTCTCAAAAGGAATGAGAATCTATCTCTGGATTACCATTACTTAATGGCATGAATTACTCATATTAAAAGGTAAGAATGAGAGTTTTTATCAAATTCATTGATTAAAAGGCATGGTGTGATATATTTCTTGGTTGGACTCCTCCCACCATGACCGATAACAAGAATAATATGATTCCTATATAAACTTAAAGAAACATGGATAAGTGCAAAAAAATAATAATAATTTTGATTCTTATATGGAGTTCATTGGTGTAAACCTTAGAGGTATACAACTGTAAATTATGTAGATTACAAAAGACAAATGGCCAAAAGGTTAAGGTGTTGCAATTCTAAATCGTGCAGGTTACAAGGTAATGCAATGGTATTGTGGTAACTGTTCTTCATATCCCTGTGGTCCATGAACTGAGTTGTCTTTCTTGCATAACTGAATGCTGAATGTAGCTGCTTATTTTTTGTTGAGCTAAGAACAGAACAGAAGTTGAACAGAAGAGAAGTTGAATGAATAATCTTCTATATTACTTTAACACTAAGTCAGTTATATATAGTTAAAGAGTACAACTTAAAAATACAGCCAGTGTACAGCTAGACTAACTAAAACAACTGAAATAACAATCATTAACAACATAATAACCAATTGGAAAAACTAAAGAATTAACAGAATAACAAACAATAATAGAAGAACAAACACGAAATTATTCTAATACTCCCCCTCAAGATGAAATGTGAATGTCTTTCACAGGTATCTGGAAAAGGAGAGAAACCAAAACAAATGAGGGAAAGGGTTTAGTAAACATGTCAAATAGCTGATGTTGAGACCTAATAGGTAAATTTAATGGAACCATTAGTTACTTTGTCACGAATGAAATGACAATCAATCTCGATATACTTTGTCTGTTCATGAAAAATAGGATTAATGGCTATGTGAATAGTAGCTTGGTTATCACAAAATAAAAGAGCTGGTGTACAAATAATAATTTGGAAATCATGAAATAATTATTGAATCTAGATAATCTCACTGGTTATAGAAGCCAAGGCTTCTGTCGAGGATCGAAAGATGGTTATTTGTTTCTTTACTCTCTAAGAAACCAAAGAATCACTAAGAAATATACAAAAACTAATGACTAATTTTCAAGAATCTAACAAGCTCCCCAATCTACATCAGAGATTGCTTAAAGTTTGAGATCAAAAGTAGAAAAGAAAAACAACCCTTGATTAGGTTTAGGCTTGAGGTAGCAAAGCAAATGATGAGCAGCTTGCAAATGTGGCAATCGACATTGAGCTTAAAACTGACTTAGCTTATGAACTGCAAAAGTGATATCAAGCCGTGAAAGAGCAAGATACAAGTCTACTAATAAGCCGTTAATGTGAAGAAATATCAAGAAGAATGTCTCCTTCAGAAGCAAGTAATTTCACTTTTGGATTTATAGGCACAGATGCAAGTTTACATCCTAAATAATATGTATCTTCTAACAATTAAAGATTATAATGACATTGAGAAAGAACTATACCTTGACTAAAATGTGCAATCTGAAACCCCAAAAAATATTTCAAATGTCCTAGATCTTTTAACTTGAATTGAGAATGAAGATATGTTTTGAGTTGATGTGTATCTTGAAGGTTAGGATCCATGATAATGATATCATCAACATATACCAACAATGCAACGAAATGTGAACCTTACCTTTAATAAACAAAAAATAATCGAACTGATTGTTGAAAACCAAATTGAAGAAGAAGATGAGAGAATATGAAATACTATTGCCATAATGCCTACTTAAGTCCATGGATGGACTTATGTAGCTTGCATACAAGTTTTTGCCCATGCTTGATAGTCTCCCCTTGATTAAAATACCAGAAAGGTATTTCCATATAGACTTTCTCAAAAAGATCACTATTAAGAAAGGCATTATTAACATCTAATTAAATTAAATGCTAGTGTTAATTAGCAGCAATAGCCAACAGAACTTTGACAACAACTAACTTTGCTATTGGTGAAAAGGTTTCAATAAAATCAAGTCTTTCTTGTTGTGTGTATCCTTTTACAACCAGTCGGGTTTTATGTTTTTCAACTATACCATCTAACTTGTACTTCACCTTATACACCCATTTACAGCCAATAGCATGTTTACCTAAAGGCAGAGGTATAATAAATCAGGTTTTATACTATTCTAAAATAGAAATTTCTCATCGTAGCTCTCTAGTGAGAAAATTTGATTACTTGGTGATAATATTGTAATTCATCATGAGAAAAGACATTATGAACAAAATTCCTATAAGTAGAAGATAAAGAATTATAAGATAAGACTTGATGCAAAGGATATGTTGTGGTGCAAAATGGTAAAGATTTATGAAGAAGGAGAAAACAATAAAAATATTTGAAATATGAAAGAGGCTTTGTTATCCAAGTTGACCTTTAAGAAGCATTAGTATTAATAAGAGTATTAGGAATAAAATGAAAAATCTATTGGTCAAGATAAAGAAGGATGTAAAATAATATCAAAAGAATTACCATGTCTAGGCACATCATTTTAAGGTTGATCTATCATGAATGTATCAAAAAGCTAATTTATCATTGATGTAGCAGGAAATGAAAAGAATTCAAATGACGATAATGGAAGGAACAGATTAGGAAAAGGATCTATTAGCTCATCTGAGGATACAATATTATGATAAGAAAAAATTTCTTCATAAAATATGACATCTCAAGAAACTAATATTTACTTAGAATGAATATCATACAATTTATACCTTATCATACCAGGAGGATAACTCAAAAAAACACAAAGTCGAGACAAAGGCTGAAACCTTATGCATTAAGCTTGAAGAGTAAAAGCAAATGCAAGACATCTAAACACCCTTAAAGAAGAATAATCAACAATAGATCTATATAATATTTCATTAGCAATTTTATATTTAATCAGAGAAGAAAGAGTTTCATTAACTAGATCTGTTGTGGTTAGTATACATTCATTCCAAAATTGAATAGGAACTCAAGACTAAAAAAAGAAAGTACAAGCAACATTTAGTAAATGTTAATATTTTCTCTCAACTACTGAGTTATGTTGTGGTATTTTGACACAAGAAAACTGATGCAACACCATAATTTCAAAAAAGAATTCAATCAACCTTAATTTGATACATTGTCTAATCTAAAAATTTTAATTTTGGAATCAAACTGAGTCCTTACCATCTTAAAAAACTTAGAAATAATGTTACTACATCAAACTTATATTTGAGCATGTAAACCCAAGTAAATCTAGAATAATCATCAACCAAAGTTAAGAAATATATATACCCAGCATAAGAATCAATATGATAAGGACCTCATATGTCACAATGAATAAGATCAAAAAGGTTTTTAGAAAAATGATTATTAGAAACAAAAGACAAACTTCTTTGGTTTGCCAATGGACAAATATAACAAGGATTAATTTTGTTCATAGTAACAATGTCACAAGGCAACTTATTTTTTAGCCAATTCAATTATTTGAATGATAAATGGCCAAGATGATCATGCTAAGTGTGAGCTGAAACTGAATTAACAACTACATTGAAGCTGATTTCTAACTTGAATTCAAACTAATAGTTTTAAGAACATGTAATTCTTCAAACTTTTCACATTTGCTAATCATTTTCCTGCTACTGATGTCTTGAATGATAAAAGATTTATAAAGAAAGCCAACCATGAATTAAGATCCAGAGATTAATGCACTCATAGAAATGAGATTAAAAGCAAATTGTGGAACAAAAAGCACATCCCAAATAGTGATCATAGACTTAAGTTTGACATATCCACCAAGATTAACAGGTATTCGATTGCGACTTGGAAGTGAGACTGAAAAAGGTGATATATGCTGTAAAGAAACAAAAGCAAATGCACAAGAACATAAATGTCGAGTGGCACATGAATCAACTATCCAATATTAAGATAATGCAAGCATAGGATTTACAGAAACAAAGAAGCAAATACTTGTGGGAAAGAATTGTTTATCTGTTCTGTGCTCATAACCTTTGCTATAAAGGTTAAATGATTAGACAGTATGTGCATCAACTATTGGTACTAATATGGATTGAGATTGTGAATAAATCCTTCAAGTTTTTACTGAGAATTGGATTGAACATCTACAACAACTTAATTAACTGCATTAGAGTTTTGAATAAAAGATTGTTCTTTTTATTTAAGTTATATCCTAATAGATAGCCATGAATTTTGTAACATTTTTCAATGGTATGTGACCATAAAAGTTGCAATAAGTGCAAAAAGTCATGTCTTTCTTCCCACTGTTATAATTATCTCTTGCATTATTGCCATTGAGACTACTTGAATTCAATCCTTTAGTCTGGGTGAAATTATCAGTTCTTATAGCTAAGGCTATTAACGAATTTGGATCAATAACAAAAATGACTTGATTTCCAACCTTCCTTTGTTGCTCTTCTTGAGAAATGAGAGCAAAAACTTTGTTTATTGTTGGTAAATGATCCATCAACAAAACTTGTCCATGAATTTATGAAAAAGAATCATTTAATCCCATGAGAAAAGACACAACATACTCTATTTGATAATGTGCAATCAGATCTTTAACTCTCTTATATGAGCATTTTTCGCAATAACAAACAAGTTTGTAATTGTTTAACTCTTTCCAAATTGTTTTTAGCTTTGTGAAATAAATGCTAACAGAATCTTGATGTTGAGTTAAATTCATAAACTCAAGTCTTAATTGAAAATTTCTAAGGCCATTCTTCTGTTGAAATCTCTTTTTAAAATCAATTCAAGTTTCATGTGCAAAATTAGCAAATATTATACTAGCATAGATCTCCTTAGAAACCGAATTCAAAAGCCATAAGATAACCATGTTATTATTTCTAATCCATAAATCTGCAAGTTCAGTATCAGTACCTTCAGGTTGAGGTACATTGCTCAACATTTGTTCTTTATTGACAAAGCAATCAACATTGCTCTGCTCTAGGAAGTGTAATTATTTCTTGTAAGAGGTTGTGTAACAAGAATCAAACCAAGACTCTATGAATGATGCAGATAATAAAACTTGTTGGTTCATCAATGGTAAATCTATTTGACCAAGATCTTGAACTCGTAATGTTATCAAATGACTGCTAATTCATATTTATCAAGTTAAGCCAGAATTAATCTTAAACAAAAGGAATTCAAATAGGATAAAATTGTGAAGCAATCAAAGCAAACACCAAAATAAAGCAGAGCAAAGATTCTACTCTAATACCATGTCGCGCTGAGAACAAAAGAGAAATTGAATGAATGAGAAGTTGAATGAATGATCTTCTACATTACTTTACATTAACGCTAAGTTAACTTTATATAGCTGAAGAGTACAACTGAAAAATACAGCTAGTGTACAGTTAGACTAATTAACTAAAACAACTGAAATAACAACATTAACAACAGAATAACCAACTGGAAAAACTGAAGAAATAATAGAATAACAAACATGAAGTTATTCCAATATTTTTCCAATTTTGATGATCTAGGAAGCCAATATGGGGTAAGTTGCTAAGGTGGTCGATTGATGTGTTTGTTGACTTGTTTAAGGATCTATAATAATTTAACGTATAATTGGGCCATGCATCTAACAAATTATATTTTATATATATATATATATATATATATATATATATGTTTGAGTTTATTTAATATTTACTTTGTTGATTCCAACAACTTAAATACATTGAGTGTTACTTGTCCTTGTAATGGATGTGTTTGATGACAGTGTCAAGAGCGTGCAACCTATTTTATTTTAAAGAATGGCCATTCTGTTAAACGAGGTTTATACACATTTTTGTGAAAAATCCCATCTCATACCTTGAAATGTTGGGTGCTTTTGACAAAGATCCTCTTGTAAAAATATTTGTTAAATTTTTTAATTTAATGTGAACGAGATTTAAAAGATTATCCAAACACAAAAAAAGAAAGAAAAAAAAAGTTTTTAATAAAATAATAAAGTTTAATGTTTGAATATATTTTTTTTATTTGTCATTTTTTATTATTATCATAATTAACATTAAAATAACAATATTTAGCAATAAATTATATCCTTTTTTTGGGTAGAATAATAATAATAATAATAATAATAATAATATAGAACACAGAGTGTGCTTCACTTGNTGTTTGAGTTTATTTAATATTTACTTTGTTGATTCCAACAACTTAAATACATTGAGTATTACTTGTCCTTGTAATGGATGTGTTTGATGATAGTGTCAAGAACATGCAATCTGTTTTATTTTAAAGAATGGCCATTCTGTTAAACGAGGTTTGTACACATTTTTGTGAAAAATCCCATCTCATATCTTGAAATGTCAGGTGCTTTTGACAAAGATCCTCCTGTAAAAATATTTGTTAAGTTTTTCAATTTAATGTGAGCGAGATTTAAAAGATTACCCAAACACCAAAAAAAAAAAAAGGTTTGTCTCGACCCCAATCAATTTGTTGGTAGGGTCGAAGATTGAGTTCTTGTAGATAAAATAAGAGAGTTGATTGTCCTACAAATCTCTTGCCATATAGATATGATATTGGTAATAATACCATTCGAGTATAACACCCATCCTTCTTACACATTCAAATTTTAATTTATTAGTTACAATTACTCTACTTGCGTCATCAAAACACTATCACTATCCATTATTAATTAAAAAAAAAAAACTCTATCACTATCATTATTAATTATAATAAAAATAAGTAAATAAGTATGTGATTGTTTGTACTTTTATGCTCATGCTTAGTTTGTTAAATTTATTTATTTTAATAATTAAATATATTTATTAATTTTAATTTTAAAAAATATGTATTTTTTTTACAAAAATTAAAATGTGTGTAAATTTTTATTAAATCTCTTATAAAAAGTATCACTACTTAATTATTTTATTTACACCATTAGTTATATAAATTCTATCATTATTTTTAAAGGCATATTATTTTTTAAATCTCTCTTCAAATTTATTCATCAAAATTTTTAAATTAAATATTATTATTAAGCTTATATGTATTTATAGAATTTTATAGAGACTTGAATAGCTCAATTGATTTATTTATTGTGGACTACTATTATAATTAATGATTAATTGTAGCTTAAGGTATTTAAAATTTATCAATGTTGTCTTACAATCAAAAGAATGTATATTTATTTTTCATATGCTATCAGTTATTAAAAAAAAAAAAAAACCATACTAACACAATTTTGTTGTAAATAAATAAAATTATTTAATTATTATATTTTTCTTTATTATTTATCTAATATTTATAACAAGGGTATAAATTAATGTATTAATTTTTAATATTTTTCATTTTAAACAATAAAAATTAATACTTATATTTAAATTTTAGATTTAAAATACAAATAAATTTTTTCAAATGTAGATACAAGGCTTAATACATAACAAGCTAGATGAACAGGTAAACAAATGATGGAGAAGCCATTTCCAGCAATAATAGATTGTTCCAACTCCAGTCGTATATACCAAGCATATGCAAAATATTCAAAATAAATAATAATACTAATAATGTTGTAAATATTAAGTTAAAGTGTGAATAAAAGATAGTAGAAGGACACAAGTAATATTTTATCATCACCTTAGAAAAATAAATACAATAAAATTTATAGTGAAATATTTGCCAATATTGTATCATTAAGCAAAATGCAAAGGAAAAAGGAATGGGGGAGTTTTTCTTTTGTACGTGATGTCTATATATATTGAAATACACTACCACAGTCCACATAAAATCAACCAAGCATATGTTTTTCACCTTTTGAAAGCTCATGACACATATTAAAACATTTATCATTCATTAACAAAGGGAGGTGAATTTGGCATTATAACAAGAGGTGGAATCCACCAATTGTAATTTTTTAGCATTTACAACACTCACTGTTGGATGACACTGTGAATGGCAGTAACCACAAAATGTGGTTCATAACCCTCTATGACTACCTTAAACTCTCCCACGTATTTTCATAACTCTAAAACCTGTCATTTGAAAGTGAAAACTGTCATGATCAATACTTTACAACTTTTGAACAATTTTTGATGAAAAAACTTGTATAAAGAGAAGAATGCATGGTAAATGGTTCCCAAGCTCATTTTTCTTATTAATTACTATCAAGTGAAAATTAAGAGAGATTGAAAAACCTTTCTATCAATCCAAATTTGATAGCAACAGTAATGACAAGAGGTAAGTTTTTTTGGATAATTTAAACTTCTGCAATTATTTTTAAGTAATATTTTTAGCTTCTAAACTTTTATTTGATATTAGAATATATTAATAATCTTTGCCTTACTTAGTTTAATAGGTATTTTTGAAGAAAACACGAAATGACAGTTATGGGTTTGTGAAAATTTTAACTTTTCATGCAACTTAAATTTGTATGTTTTTTATGTAAATTTATGTTATAAATTATATTAGCATTAAATTTATGACATTTTGAATGTAAAAAATATTGAAAACGACGTTAAAAATGGTTAAAAACGATTAAAAACATAGTTCGGGTTCGCGAATCTGCATCTGGGTCGATCCGGCTAGAGGTTGAAAAAGACCATTACTAGTGGATGACATGTTATACAGGTTTTTTTCTATTTGGAAAATAAATTGTAAAGGTTAAAGTTTGAACCCAAGCCTTACCCTCTAATATGTAAGCTCAACCACTGGGCCATGCCTTACTTTTGTGCTATACAGGTGCATTTACAAGGTTTTAACAATTTTCAGTTCTATATTAATGGTATGAAAAATATGAGATGTCCATAATTAAATTAATGTTTTGTATTTAAAATATATTTTTTATTTTATAAATATTTTAATAAATTAAAATCAAATTATTTAAGAATTTTATTTTATTTTTAATTTTTGACAAAATTAAATTATTTAATAAATTTAGTCCAAAAATCTATTTTTGTTTATTATAATTTTGGTCTAAATATATGTTTTATATACCATTTAATTTTAAATTGAATTTAGATAATTTTAAGTGTATATTATTTAAGTTTATTATATGCAAATTTAAATTCAATTTAAATATTTGAATTTATGTATATTATTTATGTTATGTTATATGCATAATTTAATTTAATTGTATACTTTAAGTATATAATTTAGGTTTTGTATATGCAATAGTATAATTTATTTAATTTATATATTTATGCATACATTATAGTAATTAGTATGCAGATTCATTAAAAAAAATTACATAAAATTTAAGTAAATGATAAAATGTTATATTAAGTACTATTGTTAGGTATAGTAGTAGTATTTTATTTGCTTCTAATGATATATTTAAAAAAAATTATGTCTAAGAAGATTGAGTTTTAAGTGAGACCGCTTGTGACCCCTCCAATTTTTCTTGGGAATTGACCTACTATGATTATTAGCTAAATAGATTACTCTCTGTTACCTATACAATGAATATAGAAATATTTTAGAGAAAATTTCTACAATGTATAAATATTAAAATATTATCATATATTAGAATGTCTTAATGATCCATAAAATTTAATACATTAATTGTAATTAATCATATTACATATGATAAATTTTATTTCACAAAAATTTTTATTACGTTTATATGATTAATTAGAATAAAATATTATATTATTTTTCTTAATTTACCCACAGGAGTTAAGAAATTGAATATAATATAATAGTTTTATCATTAAGATATGTGAATCTATTTTAATAAAATGCTTAGCTCACAGGTAGTATTTTATGTCATATGATTCATATTTTGTACATATTTTATATTGTTAAAATTCATTATAAGTATGTATTTTTGCAACATCACAACCTACAAATATATTTGATATCAACTTAGATATTCCTAAATTGGTTGGAGATAATTATAATATATGGAAAGAGAGAATATTATTATATTTAGAATGGCAGAATATAAATTATGTTATACAGAAAGACGAACCACCACCCATTACCGATACTAGTACTCCGGTACAAGTTAAATTTTTTAAACGTTGGGAGTGATCTAATCGCCTTAGTGTAATATTCATAAAAACTAAAATTTCTACTAATATACGTGGTTTGGTTGCTCAGCATAATAATGTGCGAACTTTGATGAAGACTATTGATGAACAATTTAAATCTTTAAATAAAATACTAGCTAGTACCCTTATTATGCAATTCTCTTCCATGAAACTCACCACTATCACTAATGTGCGAGAGCACATCATAAAAATAAGGGATATTGCAACCCAAATGAAAACTTTGAATGTAACAATATATGAACATTTCCTTATACATTATATCTTAAATTCACTTCCACAACCATATGGACCCTTCAAAATTTCTTATAATACACATAAAGATAAATAGTCGATTAATGAACTGTTAACCATGTGTGTTCAAAAAGAAGGGAGGTTGATCGCGGAGATGGGAGTGAATATTTAAAGTGCACATTTGGCAAAAAAGAAAAGATTAAGAAGAAAGAAAAAGACAAAATACTTGTCCAAGCTGAAATAAAGAAAGAATTCAACTGTTTCTTTTGTAAGAAAAAGGGACATATAAAGAAATATTGCATTAAATTTCAGTAATGGCTTAATAAGAAATGTATTTTCTTTTCTCTTGTAAGTTATGAATCTAATATGGCTGGAATTTGTTATAACACATGATAGATGGACTCTGGTTCTACAATCCATATTTTCTTTTGTAGGACTTGCAAAACCTAAGGAAATCAGTGGGAACTGAGCATTTTATCTATTTTAGAAATAAGATAAACTCAACTGTAGAGGCTATTGAAATATTCAGTTTAATTCTCAATAGTAATTTTATAATAAATTTAGAAAATACCTTTTATATTCCTAATTTTTATAGGAATTTAATTCTTATTTCTAAACTTGTACCCTATAGATATTCTTTCAAGTTTTCAAATTCTTTTGTGAAAATTTTTTATAAATCAAATATTATTGAAAATGGTACATTGTCTAATAGTCTTTTTCATATTAATTTACAAAATAATACTTGTTATAATACAATGCATATTCATACTAGTGTAAAAAGAAGTGTTATAAATGAAAATTCATCTATGTTGTGGCATCGGAGATTAGGACATATCTCTATAAATAGAATCAAAAGGTTAGTAAATAATAAAGTACTTAGTAGTTTAAATTTTACTGATTTTGAGATTTGTGTGGACTGTAAAAGGGTAAACAGACCAATAAGTCAAAGAAAGGTATTAAAAAGAGTTCAGACTTATTAGAAATCATATACACAGACATTATAGTCCCAATATAAACTCATATGGTCATAAATATTTTATCACTTTTATTGATAATTATTCACGATTAATGTATCTCTACTTGTTGAATACTAAAGATGAAGTATTAAATACTTTTAAAATATTCAAAGTTAAAGTAGAAAAATAAAGCGGTAAGCAAATAAAAATCGTGAGGTTTAATAGAGGTCTAATAGAAATGGTGAATACTATGGTAGATACACAAAGGATGGGCAAGCACCTGGGCCATTTGCAAGGTTTTTCTTCAAGAATATGGGATTGTTGTCCAATACACTATGCCTAATTCTCCATACCAAAATGATGTAGTAGAAAGAAAAAATCGAACATTGTTGGACATGGTGCAGAGTATGCTTAGCAACTTCAATCTTCCTAAATCTTTGTGGACAAAAGCTCTTAAGACGGCTGTATACATATTAAATCGGGTTTCAACTAAGGGAGTTTCTAAAATGCCATTTAAGTTATGAAAAAGTTGAAAACTGAGCTTGCCACATGTGCACGTTTAGGGTTGTCCTTGTGAAATAAGAATTTATAATTCACAAAAAAAGAAATTTGATCCTAGGACTATTAGTAGATATTTCATTGGATATTCAAAAAGGTTTAAAAGATACAGATTTTATTGTCTATCATATCACATTAAGTTTGTAAAATCAAAAAATGCTAAATTTCTTGAGAATGACTTGAATGGTGGGAGGAATCAATCCCAAGATAAAATTTCTGAAAATGATCATTCAGAACCATCCACTTTAGGTACTAAAGTAATTGTCATCAACAACATCCCTTCAGTACAAATGGATGTTGATCAAATATCGATTGATATTCAACCAAATGATAATCAAATTTCACAAGCTAATGATACTTTAGTAGATCATGTTGTTGAACAACCAGTTATACAACATACTTCTCAAGAAAATGTTGAAACAACATTAAGAAGATCTACTAGAGTAAAAAGATCACCAATTTTTAGTGATTATATTGTGTATTTATCAGAGTAAGACTATAATATTAAAGCCGTAAATAATCCAGAATTATTTTCACAAGTTATGAGTTATCAACAATCTAATTTATAGTATAATGCTATGAAAGATAAGATGAATTCTATGTCAACAAATAAAGTCTGAAATTTTGTTGAGTTGTGTAAAGGGTTTAAACCCATAGGGTGTAAATGGATCTTTAAGACTAAAAAAAAATTCATTAGGTAACATTGAGAGATACAAAACTAGACTTGTTGCCAAAGGGTTCGCTTAAAAAGAAGGAATCGATTACACAGAGACATTTTTTCCTGTGTCTAAAAAGAATTATTTTCGTGTTATTATAGCATTAGTAGCTCATTTTGATTTAGAGTTACATCAAATGGATGTGAAAACAGTATTCTTTAATGGAGATATGGAAAAAGAGGTTTATATGAAACAACCTGAATGATTCTTTTCTAGTGTGGTGAACATTTGGTTTGTAAACTTAAGAAATCTATATATGGACTAAAACAAACCTCCCAACAGTGGTATTTAAAATTTCATGAAGTTATTTTTTCATTTGATTTTGAAGAAAATATCATGGATCAATGTATATACCAGAAGGTTAGTGGGAGTAAAATTTATTTCCTTATTCTATATGTGGATGATATACTACTTGCAACCAATAACAAAATATTTCTATACGAAGTAAAATAATTCCTTTCTAGAAATTTTGATATGAAAGATATGGGTGAAGCATCTTTTGTCATTGGCATTAAGATACACAGAGACAGATATAAGGATATTTTAGGTTTATCTCAGGAAACCTATATCAAGAAATTCTAGAAAGATTTCGGATGAAAAATTGTTCTCCAAGTGTAGCACCAATTGTTAAGGGAGATAAATTCAATTTGAAATAATGCTCTAGAAATGATCTCGAAAAGGAACAAATGAATAACATTTCATATGCTTCAACTGTTAGAAGCATTATATATGCTCAAATCTGCACAAGACCTGACATAACTTTCGCAATTAGAATGTTAGGACAATATCAGAGTAATTCGAGAATGGACCACTAGAAAGCTGTAAAGAAAGTTTTGAGGGACCTTCAAAAGACCAAAGATTACATGTTTATGTATAGACGAACTGATAATTTGGAAGTAATTGGCTACTCAGATTCTAACTTCGCTGACTGTGATGATTTTAAAAAATTAACATCTGGATACATCTTTATGTTAGTTGGCGGAGCCGTATCTTGGAGAAGCGCTAAATAATCACTGATTGCTACTTCCATTATGGAAGTCGAGTTTGTTTCGTATTTTGAAGCTACCTCTCATAGAATATGGTTAAAGAGTTTCATATCTGAGCTTAAACTTGTGGATTCAATTTCTAGGCCATTAAAAATATATTATGACAATTCAACTGTTGTATTATTGGTTAAGAACAACAAAAGTGGGAGTCAAAGTAGACACATCGACATTAAGTACTTATCCATTAGAAAACGTATTAAGAAAAATAAAATGGTCATTAAGTATGTTAACACTAAATTGATGATAGCAGATCGTTTAACAAAAGGCATGCCACCATCAAGGTTTGAGGATCATATAGTTCATATAGGATTTGATTCCATTATGTAAACTTATACATATTGATATTATGAAACTCTATTTATATGATATTTTCTCATTATGGTATACACATTTGTAAAAGAAAAAAATCATTTATGATTAAGATTTAGAATAAATATGATATATATTTATTAAGTTAAAGTTATTAAAGGAGAACTAATGATAAACATAAGGTTTATTCATAAGTTTTTACGTATAGAAAGGCAAATAAAAAACATAATATATTGTAATACATGAAAGAAAAGTTGTCAATTTTGATAACCTATCGCCATGATTCATATATTTGTTTCTTAATTATGTGAATTTATAGATATTATGGACCAAGTGGGAAAATGTGAATGGTAGTAATCACAAAATGTGGTCCATAACCTTTCATGACTACCTTAAACTCTCCTCTATATTTTTATAACTCTAAAACCTGTCATTTGAAAGTGAAAACTGTCATGATTAATACTTTATAACTCTTAAACAATTTTTTATGGAAAAACTTGTATAAAGAGGAGAATGCATGGTAGATGGTTCCCAAACTCATTTTTCTTGTCAATTACCATTAAGTGAGAATTAAGAGAGATTGGAAAACCTTTCTATCAATCCAAATTTGATAGCAACAATAATAGTAAGAGATAAATTTTTTTGGGCAATTTAAATTTCTGCAATTATTTTTAAGCAATATTTTTAACTTCTAAGCTTTCAAACACTACTTTTAATTTTCACTAGATGTTTTTAATACTGCATCATTTAAAATTTTACTAGTAAAATTCAGTGGGATAAAATTTAGACGATGAAGAAAAAACTATAATACACATTTGTCTAAAAGCTCTTGTAATTCTTTTTTTATAATAAAATATGATTTTTTGATAAAATTCTCTCTCTTAAAAAACGAATATTAGTTTGTTAATTTGTGAAGTCGACACATGTCAACACTATATATCAGCTTCTTACAAATTGGTATAGATAAAAGTTTTATGTAAAGATCAGCAAAATTATTAGAGGCATTTATTTATTTAACATCAATTTATAAACTTAACTTTGCTAGAGTTGATAAGTACGGAAGAATTTAAATGATATATGTTAAATTTGACCTTCCTTAATGTGTCATCTTTTAACTTGAGTAATACAAACAGTATTATCTTCATATATTGTTGTTTGAATATTTATAGTAGAAAATAGGTTGCATGTACTCTTAATAAAATGCATAATGGTCATAACTATATACATTTCCTATTTGTCTCATTTAGTATAAGAATCTCAAAGTAATTAGAAATAAGAGTATGCATAAGTTTAGGGTCGACCTGGAACTGTGCAAAACCAAATCGATCGGTTTAGTTTTGAAACCGAAATCGATTTGTTTAGACCATTCTGGTACCAGAAATAAAGACTCAGTTCCAATTCCAAATCTTATACAATCGAAACCGAACTAATAGACCATTTATTCAAATAATTTTGACCTGATCCATATTATCCAACCCAAAACTTAACTTGACCCCACCTATTAAAACGAAACAAAGCAAAGCCATTTACTGCTATTGTCAATTCATCATTTTGTCTTAAATCCTTAACCTAAATCAATTCTCTATTCTTTCTGATTTCGTCTTGGCTTCTTCTGTTCTTGAGTTCTTCATATTTCATCAATCTTCAATCTTTATTTTATCTCTTGAAATTGTAAAACCATGTACATTCTATCACCAATGACCAACACGATTGAGCATTGCCTCTTACCAATTAAACTTGCAAAGAGAAAGAAAAGTGAAAGAGATTCTTTGTTTTGTGACTTTCGTCAAAGTAAGTTTACTGTTCATTCAACTTCTTTTTTAGCTTTTGTTTATTTATGAGTTGAAATCATTTTTGTGAATGTGCATATTGTTATTGTTGTTGTTTGCTATTTTCCTTTTTTAGCTAACACATTACTTTGTTTCTCTTTATTGTGATCTTGTGAACATTTATAATTTACTCATTTGATTTCAGATGGTTGTACTGATCTCAATATAATACAAATTAATGCAAAAATCCTATTATTCATTTTTGAGACCTTGAATTTTTGTATAATCTTGCATATTTTACCTATATAGTGGTGACATTTATTGTTATTTTTTCAAAGAAAATTGTTATTTTGTGGCTTATTCTTTCTTCTATGGTAAGATTTAATGTTGTTTGTTTGTTTACAGGCATATCTTGGAATCAAAGAACTTAAGCAAGTTTTTTAATTACATACAATTTCTTAATTTTGTAGGTAAAAAGATACCAAAAATTTGGTTTAATTATTGTTTTCTCTTCTTTTTTTTCATTTACATTTTTCTTATTTTTCCTTTCAATTGATTTCTCTGTTTACATATATACTCATGTTACTGGTATGATATTTGTTTCAACTGTTAAGTGACATTTTATTCGATCATTTGGTTACATTTTCTCCTTTCTGCTAGGTGACATTCCTCTATTCACACATATTCTTCTCTTTACATTTTCTCATTTCTTTCTTACTAATATTACTTATAATTTAGTTTGAAAACAGAAAAAAAAAATTATTATGTTTAGTATGTTCATGTGCTGTTATTGCTAGTATATATTTTTGTATTTATAAAAGCGTTTTAAACATTTACTCAAATCACTTAGGATTTTAGTTAAATTAATTGTTATAAATCTATGAAAAAAATTATACTATTGTAAATAGAGTATCATAAAGTTAAACCGGAATTGATAAATAGGGTATCCTATTAAATAGGGTAAATTTTAGTTTCAATATTTAGAAATTGAATTTATTTAAAGTAAATTTCGGTTTTAAATGGAACCGGAACCAAAACTTGGTATAATCACCACTAATTAGAAGAGCTAGTAACAAAAATTCATTTTGTAAATCATTATAAGATTATTATATTATTGTAAATAAAAATATATCTCATTTGTGAACAAGGTTTATAAGGGTAGAACGATAATCAACATTTATATAACAATTAGTCTCAAATTTCACATTGGTTTATTATAATCAAATAATTTCAAATTCATCGTTTTATGAAATTAATAGAAAATATATTTAATACCACTCCAATATCGGCGATTGGGTGAGAAGAGAATCAAGTTCTAAAAATGAGAGTGTTCTTCTTGAATAATTTTCACTTTTTTCTTTTGTTGGAAAAGATGAAATAAATTAATTCCTTTTGTCTTGAATTCTCTTAATTCTCTTAAATGTGATTATTTTGATTTGATTTCCGTAATTTGAGTTACAAGTTAAGTTTTCATTTGTACCAAGTACTTGTTAAATTGATAGGTTAAGTTCTTAGTTAACTAACATAAAATCACATAAATGAAAAATACTTTTAGAACAAAATTGAACACATACCTATATTTATTGAGATTCTTTTAAAAAAGTATATCATACCTATTTATTGACCATCTTAATAAGAATGCAAGACTGCAAAATATGATTATAATTTTTCTTGGATGAGAATACAAAATTATTAGTTATATTTTTAATATAATTATAACTGCCTAGATAATGATACAAGACTATCGAATATGTTTTCTATTCTTTCATTTAGGTGAAGGTTTTTCAACAAGTATGATATATTTTTATGAATATTGATTTCATATGAGTTCATTAATTGTATTGTAAAAAATATTTATTACATCATTGACACATAATTTATATATAAGTTTAAGTAATTACATAATTATTTATAAAAAAAAAATATTTCTTTTATTAATTAAATTTACTAATTGAGCCATAAACTCATTATTTTTCTATTTTTTAAATTTTTTCCTAAATCACGCAACATTCATATAATATACAATTTGACACTTGAAATTGAAACTACTAAATTTGTATTGTATGAGTCATCTTGTAAGCATATTTATTAAAAAATACTTAAGTAATTTAA